>LPNX010173133.1:40525-115557 GCA_001517045.1 Pseudotsuga menziesii
AGTTTCCTTAAAGCTGCCCCCAAAATTCATAATAATTGGACTTTTCTGGGTGGTTGTTTGAGATATTCCCCCAAATAGCATGATAATTGGGCATTTTAGGGCGGTTGTTTTAATGATACCCATGAAATTTATGGGAATTTGGATTTGTGGGGGCGGTTATGATAAAGAAACTCTCAAAATTCCCATTGTCATGAATTTTTTTTTTTGGGGGGGGGTTGACTCAACGTCCCCCCTAAAGGTCCTTTTTAAGGCGATTTTTAAAAAACCTCCCTTAAAAATAATGAGGATTTGGACTTTTGGGGGCTGCATTTATATCACATTTGAAAATCCCACAACATATCCCATGCATAGGAAATATTTGGCATGTGATTAATATGTGGTATCACATTTGAAGGTTTAGTACACCAAGGATGGTTCGCATGACCCAATTCATGATACAGGGTGAATATCCATAGTTTTAGTCCATAACATATGGATTTGGGGTTCTACATAGGTAATCCATGAGGCCCTAGTCAATCTTTTTCCTATGATAGGGATATCGTGGATATTTTGAGATTCGTCACATCATGGATTCTTCTTGGTCACTAATCCTTCGTTTGATAAGAAAACCCATGTTGTTGGGATAGAACATTTTCTTATTGGGATCATGTTCTTTGTGTAGTAACCCACATCATTGCATACAGAATATGTAGGGACTCCTTTTCCTACATGTGATATATGGACAACAAGTTGAGGGGTACATTAGGGATGGAACTTGAGGACCATTCCATGGTAAAATGAAAAATATAGGATCTTACATTGTAGCATTTTACTATGGAGATATGGTCCATGTGTGTGGTCCCAAACCACCATATTGGCCCTCCATAGGGAATATTTGGCTTGGAAGTCAGATATGGTGCTAGTTTTTAAGTTTAGAACACTAGACATGGTTCTTGGTTCCCTTTATGTGTCTCAATGAAAAAATGTAGGGTATTATACCATAATATTTGTATATGGGGCTCATGAGACATCATTGTGTCCCTTAGACACCACAAAAGGTCATGTAAAGGGAATATTTGTCATGTGATCAAGATATGATGGTGATTTTGATTTTAGTACATTAAGGATGGTTATAATAACTTTAGACACAGTCCAAGGTCACAATATAGTGTATGAAGCCATAGAGTTTTGCTTTAGGACTCATGGACTATGTGTGGTCCCCATGCCATCAAATGAGCCTTTCCATATGGAATTATTGGCCTACAACAAGGTTATGGTGTCCATTTCAATATTTTTGATACCCTTTGTTTTAAGTTAGGTTCAACTATTCTATCCTTACATGACCCTTCAAGCATACCCATATTAAGTCAAATACCGAGAACAATGGTAATGTGGAGACCAAAGTGACCAATGGGGTGAAGACAATAAATCCATAAGGTAGCACATGGTAAAAGGAAAAAAGACTACAAATATTTGGCTAACTTCATAAGATTGTAAACATTTGTACTAATCACATGAAAGATGGAAAAGTGTGTCAACAAAATTGCATAATTAAAAATCCACCCATTGTGAATTCAACAACTAAGTTTCTAGTCATAGGAACTATAAACAAAATTATTCAAAAACAACTTTAATTTCTTATATGATATATACCACCTCGGAATCATGTATGATATATATCACCTTGAAACACTCTAAATTCTCAACAAGCTCCTCATGTGACCTAAATACATACTGCATGATGACATTATTCAAATCCCCATAGTCCATTAGATTTATTTTATTTCTCTCCCTAAATTTATAAGTTCTCACCTAATGATGTCTATATATTTATAACCATCTCCCTGGATATTACCATGTCTTGGTAATTATCACCCTAAACCTCAGGTAGGATGCTTTGGAATGTCAAGCTCCATGTGGATTGATGTGAAGGGTTCTACCAAGGGATTAGGAAACAAATTTTATTATGTGAATCTTGATAATTTGAGTGCCGTGTTGGGTATCTAGTGTTCAAAATTTTCATCATCAAATCAAGTAAGTATTACATCTCAACATTGAAGTGTGCAATGTTTGCAATGGGTTTAAGGGATATAATTTTTTATGGCTACATACAACAATAGTTGTTATAAAAAAACATTAGTTATACCAAGTTCTATAATGTATACACATACTTCATCACATTGCATGAACATACCTTAACAACATGTGTTTATGCACCTTTGTAGTGTATGACAAAGAGCTCCAATCATCACTAAATATGCCATGAAAGTGTAAAACGTGCAAAATATTTAGAATAATTTGTAACCTCTCAAATTTTTCAAGATACAAATATTTACATTTGACTCTATCTACAATGGAGATTAGTCCCTATCATCGAGAATTTCCTTCAAAAATAGAAATATTTACAAGCCTTGAACAATTGACCAACCTCAGAAGAAAAATAAATATATAATAGATTATGAAATAACATACATTAATATGAGACTCGACATATATTTTGACAATTTTTTGGTTGGATTTCACCACTGAGGTTGATGTTGTGAGTGCAACACCATAAGAACATTGTAATGATGTATTTAAGAGTGTATATATGTCATAAAATACATCATCAAGGTGCGACAAGTCAAATAATTAATATCCTAATATACACTCTCTTTAAAGGTTGCATTGAGAGTATTATATTGTTTTCCCTCGTGAAAACTAGCATACATGATTTGCACAATGTGGGGAAATGAAAATTTGTTTTGTTGGTCAATATTATAAAGTTAAATCCTCATCCAGACCACCATTCTGCTTAGATGTAGAGTTTATTCTATTTCAATTGAATATATGTAGCATATTCAAGGTTTGTATCATTACTATATTGCACGGGACCTTAAGATGTCATACATCTTGTTTATGAGATTTTAACGCAAAGTCACGAAGAAAGAGAAATTAAATTTAAGATGGAGCATAAAACATCCTTGTTTTTCCCTTTGAATGATCCCAAATGATTTCGTGGGATAAAAATCTTGTTCCATGCTACCATAACTATTTTAATGGGCCATTAGAGATATCATTGTGACCAAAATTAAAATATCTAAATTTTTCCTCATACTTCATTGGGACAAAGTTGAGACATAATTAGTTGGTTTAAATGGGTCTTTCACTCACATCAAGCACTAACAACCCATATATACCACATAACCCTTATACCTTTCTCTCTTGGAATTCCTCTTCCAACCAATTATCTATCTTTTAAAACAAATAAAGCATGTCAACACCATTATTGAGCTCCAATTAATCCTAGTTGATGATATTAATGCTCACGGCATTTTCATGCCTAAGGAAATTAATAATTTATCTCTATTGTTCTAGTTTCACCTTTAGTCTCCTTGAATATGGCCATTGTTCTAGTTAATGATGGAATTTAGTAACCTAACACTAAATAACTTCATGATAGATAGAATTTAGTAGCCCAATACCGAATATAGTGATGATAGTGTTAGCACCTGGGCTAAATTTTGAAGACTTCTACACAAGGCATCTACACTAATTTCCCCTCCAAAGGTTCATACAGTGAAAAATGAGGGTAGGGTCAAAAAAAACTTTTCACGTCTTATGACCTAGAGGTGTGCAAGAAAGGAGTTTGTAGTTTCTTGGGAGGCTTATTCCTAGGACTAAATGTCAAATAGTCAAAAAATACTTAGGCGCAACCTTGAAGATGAGCATGATGTGAAAAATACGGTCAAGGATAAGTCTTGGAAAAAACGAACGGTGGAGATCAAACCTGAAAAAGAGATCAAAGGGCCAAAATACATTTCTGCCAAAGGAATTGGGAGCAAAAGTGTGTAAGAGGTAAAAGATTTGGTTATGAAAAAGTGGAATACCGAATTCTGCCTTCTGCCATACAGGATCCGGCAGTCTAGGATGCTTCCACCCCATATCAATGGTGCAGAAAGAAAATGGGGAATCGAAAAGTGGAAGATATAAAAGTTTGGTCGTAAAGAGTTAGAACTCTTGCCTTCTGCTTTTCGCATTCTGAGATTCGATGAATCAGAACGTTCCCGCTAAAGTTCGACAGTTTGGAAAGGAAACATTGGAAGCGAAAAGGAGGAAGTAGAAAGGGTAGAGTTTTGGGTTGCAAAATTGGAATACCTAACTTTCAATTTCTACACCCTGCATCTTCAACTCAAATTAATGGCGCGGAGAATGTATGCTTAAGATCGATGCTGTAGAAAAGGGAAACATGTGCATGGGTTAAGCAGACCTCCCAATATGCGAGATTGGGTAAACCCCACAGTTTTTTAATGGCGGTGATCAAAGGTTTCAACGGTTGTGATTGATGGCGAGGTGATATCAACGATGGAAAATAGTTTCGGTAATACAACAAGCACGGTGAAATGAGCATTCAAAATATGTGGAATTTGGTATGCCTCGCAAGTTTGAACGATGAATATTTAAATGGAATTCTTATCAAAGGCTGAAAATAATTCTGCAATGTGAACTAGTGTGGAGTAAGTCATGAGGAAAATTTGCAAAATTTTACAGAGCAAGCAGGTTCAAACAATTGCTTCCATCTCCTTGTTTTTTCTAATAGATCAGTGGTCCACGACAATTTTGTTGGTTAAATATGCAGGGAAGGAGAAAGGTCGTTGTAAAACATTGAAGGTGCTCTAAACCATCATTTTCATCCAGCAGGCATGGCTTCCAGGTGTTCAATCTCCCATTTTTTTCCATCATGCGTGGTCGAGCATGCTTTCATGTTTTGGTTTCAGATCATGGAAAATCCTCCAGATCAAAGGTTGTTAATATTTTATGTTTCTGAAATTGATTCTCGATTAGGGTAAATAAATATGGACCTATTTCTAGGTTGGTATCGCGATCCTAGGACTCTATAAATGTACCTTGAAAAGAGGAAGAAATAGTTGAAAACTTTCATTCATAATCTTAGCGCTCGGGTTTTGTAGCTTTCTTATTTTCTTGGAAGATTTAATGAAACGTATGCCCCAAGTTTTATGAGATTCATCAAGTTGTTCCCTATTCAGTCTATGTTTCTTGTACTTCATTTTCATGTATTTGTTTTCTGCCAATACATTTCTAGGTTGCATGCAAGGAATTATTTTTTGATAGTGCTCCTTCCATCATAAATTGTGTTTGTTATGTGTTTGTAAGGAATGTGGTAGAATTCAGCCACAGATAGGTGCCTTGTTTTAGTAATTATCCCTATTATATTTCTGCTAAAGTTGTTCCTAGAGATTCATCCTTGTAGATGCTTCTGGTTATCACTGGGCTCTTTCATCATTTCCATTTTCCATCTCTTCACGATAATTTGATTGAACATAATAGCCATGTTTCCATAGATTTCACAGGAATATCACCACTCATTATTGTTGTAATCCCTTTGAATATTTATAGGATGTGACTCCATTTCCCAATGGTTTTTCATGTCTTTCTAGTTCTCCATATTTAAATATGCAAATATCCTATTCCCCTAATAAATCTATCCTTCTGAAATATTTCTTAAATCCATATGTATACGTGAATGTTTTTGTTACAAGAGAGAGCCCTCTCTGACTACATTGGCTAGAATACAATATAAAGGTTGGTTTGAAATGGTTACCCCTATGACTTCCTACCACAACCAATGGAAAATTATGGGGTTCTAACATCTTGGCACTCTTGATGGGGAATAATCACTATTATCTCCTTGGGAAAATGACACTATCCTATTTCTAAGACCTGGTTGAGCAAACGATCATAGACACATACTAGTTGTACATGCTCAGGCGACTCCACACAAATTTTGAAGGTGACTCTAGGAAATATTGTTGGCTAGAATAACCAACATGAGGAGAAATCCTGATGCAGAACCCTTCCAAGAGATTGGTTGTTGTCACATGCCCCAATTTTGTAAAAACAATTTTATATTATTTGATTTTATTTAAAGACAATATGTTAAATTTTATGCTAAGTTGTAATTGATGACTCAGCAGAGTCAAGGATATTTAATGTAATTCTGAATATATAATTATAAATAAATAAAAGGAGGAGACAACATCTTAGGATATTTGTTAAAAGAGTGTTTACTGGTCAAATTGGTGGAGGAGACTGGGTGGAGAGAAAACTGACATGTGGCAGCATCCTCAAACCACTTCCAACTGTTGCAGGTGGCAACCTCCCTATATTTGGGGTCATGATTCCCCAAGAAAGTGGAATCAGAGTAGGTGTCTCAATTAATGACAAATGACCCAAAATACCTAGGAAATATTTATAAAAATTCCCATTGAAGAGAGCTAAGGCTGCTCATTCTAGAGAAGTGATCATTCAAGTGAATGTACTTTAGAGAAATTCAATGGAAAGGGAATTGTGGAAAGAGTTTGAGGGGATAACTGCTGAGTGATCTAGTGCAACTTCTAAGCTAAAAGATCTTACTACTAAGTGTAGGGTGTTTTACTGAGTTATTGGACCAGTCTGCTGTTTGCATGCTCCACCAGTTCTCATCCAAGAAGACCAAGAACAGGCTCGGGGATCCCGAGGAAGCGTTGTTTGAGTGCAATCCAGGATTTTGGTAGGGAGGAATGGCCTCCTAATGTTGTTGTCATATATCCTAATCAGGTTCTATTATATTTCGTTTTAATGTGTTTGAATGAAAAATAATTTCTAGTCTGTGTTTTTCCACACCTGGAAGGACCAGGCTGTACTACAGCACAGATAGAATATTTACAGTAGATGAAAGAAAATGTTAAGAGATTGAATATAATAGTTATGGTTCTACATTTAGTAGTTAGCAGAGTAATTTATTTCAGTATGTACATTATTATTAAAAAGAACATTAATCCAAATAATATGTTTACTATTTTTAACAAGCTTATCTATGTAAACATATTGAAAAGGAAATAGCAGTACTCTAGCATAGGAAGAATGTTTAAGAAGATAAGAGAATATCTTAGTAGATAAGTTTGTGTATTTACAGACAGTAGAGTAATTTTATTCAAGTCAAATTATTATGGAGGTTAAAGTGTGTTAAGATAGGTTTATATTCTTCTGTTTTCACTTAGTAATTGAATGAAATGTAGCAGAAAAATCACAGTAGAGTCACAATGTTTACGTACAGTTAATTAAATAAACTAGTTACTAATTACATAGTTTATTTTCTAATAACATCAACTAAATTTAAGACTGATACTTATTATAAACTAAATAGGGTGATATTAAAAAGTATACAATATAGAGTCTATGATTTATCTTTTCAAGAACTAATCTTAGTAAAAAGAAACAATGAAAGTATAATTAATAACTAGTATAAACTAAATATTTACTATGAAGAAACTATCTTATATTTAATAGGTAGGCTTATACCGGTAAAGGTAAAACTTTAGGGTTGATACCCTAACTAATTTATTTAACCATTATAAATAAAGAGATAATTGTTTTAATTATTACATAACACTGAATCCTTACTAATTAACAGAATAGTAAACAAATAATAACTTAAGAGCAAACAGTAAATAGAAATAAGCTAAGAACATACAGTATTTGTATAACTCTTTTATTTAAAAGAAAAGAAAATACTTAAACAGGATAAACATTATCAATACTTTTGTAACAACATAAATTGGGTAAACAGAAACCAACACATCTGATAAATTTTAAGAATATATTTATCTAAGGGTCCTTTTATAGTAACCCTAGAATTTAAGCCTAACTGAAAAGCTTAAACATATAAAAATTTACCTATGCCTGAACTTACCAGTCTTATGTTATCTTTGTTTATTTACAAGAAAAATATTAAAATAATAATTACCATCGTTAGTAGCTGAGAAAGGGAAGACTCAATTTACATAGAGTCAAAATATTTATAAGTTTATAAACCCTTCTCATAATCGAGACAGAGTCTGAAATTTAAAAGGAATCTATTAAATCAAATGTATTACATTGACAAGCCGTAAGGCTAAAAACTTAACCAATTAACTGGACCCAGCTCAAGGCCGGTTACACCCATCATCATGGCGAGGGTAGAAAGAAAAAACTAACATCTAATTTATAAAAAATTCATTACTATAATAACATTTACAACACAATGTATAATTATTAGTCTATTCGAAAACAGAGAACCATTAAAACCATGAACACGGGAGAACCCCACATATTAAGAAACTGAGTATATCATTACTTAGCCATAGGCTATAAAACTTGTCAATAAGTCGAGAACAGTGAATACAAGTCACGACATTATTGTCGTAGCAACCTTGTTACTAGCAAGGGCTTAATAACCAAAATACTTATTAACAACTGAGCTAAACATTTAGAAACACCGAAAGAACTGAGGTCGTATTGCATCTCCAACTAAAATCCTTTTCCCCTAATCTGTACAAGCAGGGAGGAGCCACATTGTAACTGGGGCTTACCTATAGGTTTTGTTGGCAATCCAAACATGGGTGGATTCTTTCCAAGCTTGTATTGAACTGCAACCCTGTAAGAAAAAAACCAAAGGGTTTTAGTTAAGATCTATTAACTTCTAATATTAAAAACTATAACTAGAAACTGTAACATTTTTAAGAAGATTTTCTTTGTACCTGGAAGCAAAATATTTGGAAGCCAAGGAGGATTTGAGCCCACACCACGAGCAACACAAGGAATAGCCCAAAACCCTCGCATTCACTAGTGATAGAGTTGACAGAGCTCACAGTAAATTCTACACCATAAGCAGGAGTAAGCTTGGTAATGTCCATGAAAGGAAACAATACTAAAACTATTAACAGAGACCTACTACATGCACAACAAGTATCACAGGAAGAATGAAAACCAAATGCGAACTGTGAGTCTTGAAGGCCACACTCTAATGGAAACACACCTCTTTACACAAACTATGGAGCTGGAGATGAGCAACAACGAGCCCTCATGGCTGCAAACAACCCAATAGTGCAGAGACCAAAACCCTCGATGAAAAATAAGAAGTAGGGTTGTGTGGTGACATTATAAGCTATGCAATGCACAGTAGTGGATGTTCCATGTGCCCACAAATTTATCCATTCCACAGTGGGTCGAGTTGTATAGTCACCACTGCATTGTCGGGAATTGAATTATTATTAATAATCTACACAATGATCACAATGATAATATATTATACAAAGTCAATATATGTATCATTTCAATGATATCATTAAGTCAAACAACGTTGAAGCATGGGATTATCATGGTAACGTTAAACCATTGTTCAATTATAAGCTTTCGAACCGTCGATGATAACGAACCAAATGATATATTGTATCATTAACCTTTGATATATGTAAACAATGAAATCTCTCAACGAGAAAATAATAACTATGGAGAGATTCCTAGTAGGGTATAATCCCTTGAGAACAAGTTAGTAATTCTAATAATAATCATGGATTCAATTATACATTGACGGATTAGGTTAATAGAACTAGTATTTATGTAAATACTAATGGTGAGAGTTTAAAATTATAAATCAACATTTTGTACATAAAAAATTATTTACATTCTAGAATAGATTCTTATTTTTGTAAGAAGTCTATAGCACTAAGATAAACTTCAGGGAAGTTGTAATCATTTGGTCTCCATAAGTAAATAAAGCTCCAAATGAATTCAATTAAGACTAAACTAGTCTTAGTAGTAAAGGATAGTAAAACTATCTAAGCGTACATATAGCATCACTATTATTTATAAATAAATAATATGATAATGAAATTTGTCACATTACTTATGTCATAAAGAAGTTTGGAAGTCCGAATCGTAACTTGACGACATTTGGGCAATTGATCATCTATAAATACAATGCATTAATAAGCTGATAAACTTCCTCTACTGAAGCTTAATAAAAGGTAAATCTAAGAGTGTTGTATAATATTGTTTCTTGAAAAACCTTAGGTTTGTTTCCATACTTATAATCATCATTGTACATTTTATAAATAGAAACAACAAATAACTTTTGTTTCAATAAGAGTATGGATATACTAAATCTTGAGCTCTAATAAGAACCGGAAATAGCTTAGAGTAAAGATAGAAAGAAGTTTTATCCAACATAGTAGTCTTTCTAATAAAAGATAAATAGTAGGGAAAAGTTATTAACCTTTATGACATGAAGTTTAAGTACTATCACAGATGCAAAGCAAGCAAAAGAAACGTTACTTTACCTTGTAGTACCTTGAATTCTTCTAAGCAAACTTTTACTCTAGCAATATTTTTATGGTAAAAGAAGTATATTGGGTTTAACGCCTTAATAAACTCTTACTGGTTCAAAATTTACCTGTCAAGCCTGCAAGATCCAGAAATCCAGGTACGTTAGCAATCACTAAGTAAGCCCCAGTTAGAAAGTAAATTCTAACCTACTTGACAAATCAAAACCATTAGTACAGCTAAAGATAATTGAATGCATATTTTTCATATCACATATTGAAATTAAAATAGTATAAAGCTACATGTGTTTAGGTTAATGGTTACTTTTGTTAACTGTTTCATTCTTTCCATTAGCTGCTAGGAGTTATCAAACAGTGACTATAAACAGTTTATGGTACATGAAAAAATTTAATTTTTGTAAAAATTTGGGGTTTTGACATGTGGTATCAGAGCACAAGGTTCAAACACTAGGCCTTGATGAATCCCAACTTGCTTTCTATGAAACAGTGAGTTAAGCTATTTTGCTGATATTATTTTTCTTTTAATGTTATTCAACGGAGAAAATTGTTTCTAAAGTTTAACAACAAGTATGGAAAGGTTGGAGGAGTATGTGGAAGAGGAATCTCCATTTACTGAACTGGAAAACTTACCAAGAGACCCTATACAAGAAGATCTAACCACTAACTCCTCCGAACTTTTACAAACAGTAAAAGACTTAAAATCTGAAATGGAGTCTGTAAAATGAGAGAATGAAAGGATTCTAAGGGCTCAGGAGGAGCTGAATCATATCCGAACATAAAGGTTTCAAAATGAGGGTAGGGGTAAAAGAGCTGAATCAGAAGATACAAGTCATCAACAAAAATATAAAAATATTAAACGGACAAAAAATGAAAGCAGCTCATCCTCAGAGGTATTTGGTGATCAATGTAATTTTCACTCCGCTAGTGATAGTAGTGATGACAATCATTATACTAAAAAGAGAAAATATAAACTCTATGAGGAAATTTTTGGGGAATTTAAAAGGATTAAACCACCAACATTCAGTGGAGAGACTGAGAAGGGGGAGGAAGCAGAATCCTGGTTATCTAAGGAGAAAGAAGTACTTCTAGATTTATAACTATTCTAACCAATTAAAGGCTAGAATGGCTATTTACAATCTCTCAGGGAAGACTGATATTTGGTGGCATGACTTGAAAAGAGTGAAGGGAATAAAAGAGAAGAAAGTAAATTGGATTACCTTTAAGAGGTACTTAAAAAAGACATTTTTGTCTAAGCAGTACTATGAAGAGAGAGAAAAAGAATTCTATGAGCTTAAACTAGGTTCAATGACTATGAAAGATCTAAACAACAAGATTTTAAGTCTGCTTAGGTATGTGCCATACCTTGTAAATGAAAAACAAAAGGTACAGTGATTCCTCAGCTATCTATCTTATCATATTAAGGATAGGATTAAGTATGACAATCCAAAAACTTTGGAAGAAGCTATGAGGAAAGCCAACTTCTGTTATGAATAGAATCAGAAGAAGGAAAGCATGGCCAATTGGAAGGCCAAGAAGAATAACAACCATTATGATCAAAAGAAAAAATATTTTGTTCCCAACAGGAATTCTAAAAACAATAAGGCCAGAAATTTTGGTAATAAGAATTTCCAAGGGAATAAGAATAATTCACCAAGCAATCAGAATAATTCAAAAGGTAAAGAATTTGCTAATAACCATGGTAATTACACCAAAAACTTTGAACGCAAAGAACCTATAAAGTGATGGGAGTGTAATGGCCCACATTATTCCTCAGTCTGTCCTAATCAAAAAAAGAGTGCCAGTAATATTCATACCATACAGGAGGAAATGACTATCAGAGATTTAGCGAGGAATATGCCTAGAATCAATGTAGCCTTGGAGAATCAACAAGCAGAATATCAAACTTCCATGGTGGAAGTAGAAGATATGATAAACCAAACCCCTATAGCTATTTTAATTGATCCAGGAGCTAGTCTCAGTTATATTTCACCTAAATTGGTAGAAAAATGTAAGTTGTCTGTTGAAAAATTTGAAAATTCATGGTTGGTTCAGTTAGCCACTGGTGCTAAAAGGAAGGTAACTTGTTTTTTAAAAGAATGTGCAGTAGTTATGGATCAATTTGAAATTGTTGTAAAGCTTAATGTACTACCTCTTGGTTCTTATGACTTACTTATCCGTATGGATTGGTTAGAACAACATAGGGTAATTTTAAATTGTTATGATAAAACCTTTACATGTATAAACAATGATGGAAAACCAATAAGTCTAAAGGGGATCCCTAGAAAATCAACCATAAGGCATATTTCTGCTCTGCAGGTTAAGAGAGCTATTAGAAAGGGTTGTAAATTGTATGTAGTAACAATAACTGATGAGGAGAGTCTAGATAAAACAAACAAACTAAAATTGGAGGACATACCAGTTTTAAGAGAGTATACTGATGTATTTCCGAAAGAAATTCTAGGATTACCTCCAAAAAGGGAACTAGATTTTACCATTGAGCTGGTACCTGGAGCAGTACCCAGCTCAAAGGCCCCTTATCGAATGAACATACTAGAACTAAATGAACTAAAGTCACAATTAAAAGAACTTATTGACAAAAAGTATATTCGACCTAGTGTGTCTCCTTGGGGGGCACTTGTCATCTTCATTAAGAAAAAGGATGGAACCATGCGACTTTGCATAGATTACCGTCACTTGAATAAGATGACCATTAAAAATTGATATCCATTGCCTCGCATAGACGATCTATTTGATCAACTACATGGAGCCACGGTGTTCTTGAAAATTGATTTAAGATCTAGATATCATCAAATTAGGATTAAAGATGAAGACATCTTTAAACCAGATTTTAGAACTTGATATGGCCATTACGAGTTTTTCGTCATGCCATTCGGACTTACTAATGCCCCTGCTGTTTTTATATGTTTAATGAACAACGTTATGCATAAGTATCTATATATGTTTGTGGTCATTTTTATCAATGACATATTAATCTATTCAAAAACTGAAGAGGAACATAAAGAACATTTAAAAATTGTTTTGCAAGAGTTACGAGATCATCAACTCTTTGCCAAGTTTAGTAAATGTGAATTCTTCAAGGATAAGATTCAGTACTTAGGTCATGTGATGACTAAGGAGGGGATTTTGGTGGATCCCGAAAAGATAAAGGAAATCGAAGATTGGCCGGTTCCTAAGGATGTAACTGATGTTCGATCCTTCATGGGAATTACCGGTTATTACCGGAGGTTCATTGAAGGTTTTTCGAGAATCCCGAATCCGATAACTTCTTAGCAGAAGAAAGGAAAGAAATTTGATTGGAACCAGAAATGCGAGGAAAGATTTAAAAAGTTAAAAACTTTATTAACCAATGCACCTATTTTAATAATAGTTGATCCAAATAAAGAATTTGTAGTGTGCACTGATTCTTGCAATGATGTTTTAGGCGGTGTTCTGACTCAAGAAGGGCATGTTATTTCTTATGAGTCTAGGAAATTAAAAATTCATGAAAAGAATTATGCAACTTATGATCTAGAATTAGCTCCTGTTATACATGCTCTAAAGATGTGGCATCATCACCTAATTGGCAGAAAAATTATTTTAATGACTGATAGTAAAGGACTAAAGTATTTGTTAGATCATCCTAATCTAAATGCCAGACAGGCTAGGTGGCTAGCTTTCCTAAGTGAGTATGACTTCGAAATTCAGCACATTAAAGGTAAAGAAAATAAAGTTGCTGATGCATTAAGTAGGAATGCAAGGATGAACTTCACAACAGTTATCAGCACTTATACAACAGATCTGGATGAACAACTTAAAATGGGGATAGAACAAGATGAAATTTACCAGAACTTACAAGCTAAAACGAAAGAAAATACAATAGAAAGCTTAAGTAAAGGGTACAGTTTGAATGCAAAAGAATTTTTACTATATAAAGACAGAATATATGTACCAAATGTACTTAAAGTTAAATTATTAATTTTGGATGAAATCCATAAAACTCCTTACTCAGGTCATCCAAGTTATCAAAAGACTATAACTATGTTAAGAAAGAATATTTTTGGCCAAACATGAAGACTGAACTGGAAGAGTATATTGCTAGGTGTTTTGAATGTCAGGAGGTGAAAATTGAACATCAACACCCAGTTGGATTACTTCAGTCATTGCCCATTCCTAGTTGGAAATGGGAAATAATTAGTCTTAATTTTGTCACTAGACTTCCTAGAAATCAGAATTTAAATGATTCTATCATGGTAGTGGTTGATAAGTTAAGTAAATAAGCTCACTTTATACCTATTAAAACTACGTATAAAGCTGCAAACATAGCCGATATCTTTCTAAAGCAAATTTTCCGACTGCATGGAATACCGAAAGTTATAATTTCAGATAGAGATACTAAATTTATAGGTAACTTTTGGAAATCTCTATTTAAAGGATTAAACACTACATTAAATTTTAGTACTTTGTTCTATCCTCAAACAGATGGACAAACTGAAAGAGTAAACCAAGTGCTGGAATATTTATTAAGAATGTATGTGAAAGACCAGCGAGGTAAATGGGAGGATTATTTGCATCTGGTAGAATTTGCTTATAATAATAATTATCAAGAATCAGCCAGATTTAGTCCCTTCGAAATATTGTATGGAAGGAAATGTAATACTCCTATCTCCTAGAGTAATCTAGTGGATAGATTAGTATTAGGCCTTGAACTATTAGAGGAAATGGAAGAAATTGTAAAGTAGGTACAAGGTAATCTGAAATTGAGTAGGATCGACAGAAAAGTCAAGCAGACCTTAAAAGAACTCCAAAGGAGTTTCAGGTAGGTGAACATGTGTTCATCAAGGTGAGGCCCAAAAAGAGCTCTCTGAGATTGGGAAGTTGTGCAAAACTAGCACCTCGTTATTGTGGTCCATTTGAAATAATGTCCAGGATTGGAGAAGTAGCTTATCAATTAGCATTACCACCAAATTTAAGAGTACATAATGTTTTTCACATTTATGTATTAAAGAAATATGTTCATGATGTTACTCATGTTGTTAACTAGAATGGTGTACAGGTGGAACCAGACTATATCCTCGGGCAGAGGGAGATCACACTTCGAAACTGCGCCATTGGTTAGGTGAAGGTGGAATGGAAGCACCTTAGTCCGGAGGAAGCCGCCTGGGAATTAGAACTCAATATGCGGGATGCATATCCAATTCTGTTCCAGGAGAATTCTAAGGATGAAGAATAAATAACATTGAGGACGATGTTATGCTTTAAGGGGGGGTGTATGTCACATGCCCCAATTTTGCAAAAACATTTTTATATTATTTGATTTTATTTGAGGACAATATGTTAAATTTTATGCTAAGCTGTAATTGATAACTCAACAGAGTCAAGGATATTTAATGTAATTCTGAATATTTAATTATAAATAAATAAAAGGAGGAGACAACAAATTAGGAGAGCTGTTAAAAGAGTGTTTACTAGTCAAATTGGTGGAGGAGACTTAGTGGAGAGAAAACTGACATGTGACAGCATCCTCAAACCACTTCCAACTGTTGCAGGTGGAAACCTCCCTATATCTGGGGTCATGATTCCCCAAGAAAGTTGAATCAGAGCAGGTGGATCAATTAATGACAATTGACCCAAAATACCTAGGCAATCTTTATAAAAATTCCCATTGAAGAGAGTTGAGGCTGCTCATTCTAGAGAAGTGATCATTCAGGTGAATGTACTTCAGAGAAATTAAATGGAAAGGGAGGTGTGGAAAGAGTTTGAGGGGATAAGTGCTAAGTGATCTAGTGCAGCTTCTAAGCTGAAAGATATTACTGCTGAGTGCAGGGTGTTTTACTGAGTTATTTGACCAGTCTACTGTTTGCATGCTACACCAGTTCTCAGCCAAGAAGACAAGGAACAGGTTCGAGGGTCCTGAGGAAGCGTTGTTTGAGCGTTCTCCAAGAGTTTGGTAGGGAGGAACGGCCTCCTAACGCTATTGTCATCTATCCTAATTAGGTTCTATATTATTATTTTTTAATTTGTTTGAATTGAAAATAATTTCTAGTTTGTGTTTTTCCACACTTGGAAGGACCAGGCCGTACTCTAGCACAGATAGAATATTTACAGTAGATGAAAGAAAATGTTAAGAGATTGAATATAATAGATATGGTTCTACATTTAGTAGTTAGCAGAGTAATTTATTTCAGTATCTAGATTATTATTAAAAAGAAAGGTAATCCGATTAATATGTTTACTATTTTTAATAAGCTTATCTATGTAAACATATTGGAAAAGAAATAGCAGTACTCTAGCATAGGTAGAACGTTTAAGAAGATAAGAGAATATCTTAGTAGATAAGTTTGTGCATTTATAGAGAGTAGAGTAATTTTATTCAAGTCAAATTATTATGGAGGTTAAACTGTGTTAAGATAGGTTTATATTCTTGTGGTTTCACTTAGTAACTGAATGAAATGCAGCAGAAAAATCATAGTATAGTCACAATGTTTACATACTGTTAAGTAAATAAACTAGTTACTAATTACATAGTTTATTTTCGAATAATATCAACTAAATCTAAGACTGATACTTATTATAAACTAAATAGGGTGATATTAAAAAGTATATAATATAGAGTCTATGCTTTATATTTTCAAGAACTAATCTTAGTAAATAGAAACAATGAAAGTATAATTAATAACTAGTATAAACTAAATATTTACTATGAAGAAACTATCTTATATTTAACAGGTAGGCTTATACCAGTAAAGGTAAAACTTTAGGGTTGAAACCCTAACTAATTTATTTAACCATTATAAATAAAGAGATAATTGTTTTAATTATTACATAACACTGAATCCTTACTAATTAACAAAATAGTAAACAAATAATAACTTAAGAGAAAATAGTAAATAGAAATAAGCTAAGAACATACAGTATTTGTATAACTCTTTTATTTAAAAGAAAATAAAATACTTAAACAGGATAAACATTATCAATGCTTTTGTAACAATGTAAACTGGGTAAACAGAAACTAACACATGATAAATTTTAAGAATATATTTATCTAGGGGTCCTTTTATAGTAACCCTAGAATTTAAGCCTAACTAAAAAGATTAAACATATAAAAATTTACCTATGACTGAACTTACCAGTCTTATTTTATCTTTGCTTATTTACAAGAAAAATATTAAAATAATAATTACCATCGTTAACAGTTGAGAAAGGGAAGACTCAATTTACACAGAGTCAAAATATTTATAAGTTTATAAACCCTTCTCATAATCGAGACAGAGTCTGAAATTTAAAAGGAATCTATTAAATCAAATGTATTACATTGACAGGCCATAAGGCTGAAAACTTAACCAATTAACTGCACCCAGCTCAAGGTCGGTTACACCCACCATCATGGCAAGGGTAGAAAGAAAAAACTAACATCTAATTTATAAAAACTTCATTACTGTAATAAATTTTACAAAAAAATGTATAATTATCAGTCTATTCGAAAATAGAGAACCATTAAAACCATGAACACAGGAGAACCCCACATATTAAGATATTGAGTATATCATTACTTAGCCATAAGCTATAAAATGTGTCAATAAGTCGAGAACGGTGAATACAATTAACGTCATTATGGTTGGATCAACCCTGTTACTAGCAAGGGCTTAATAACCAAAATACTTATTAACAACTGAGCTAAACATTTAAAAACACTGAAAGTGCCGAGGTCGTATTACATCTCCAACCGAAACCCTTTTCCCCTAATCTGTACAAGTAGGGAGGAGCCACATTGTAACCTGGTCTTACCCATAGGTTTTGTTGGCAATCCAAACATGGGTAGATTCTTTCCAAGCCTGTATCGAACTGCAAACTTGCAAGCAAAAACCCAAAGGGTTTTAGTTAAGAGCTGTTAACTTCTAATATTAAAAATTGTAACTAGAAACCGTAACATTTTTAAGAAGATTTTATTTACCTAGAAGCAAAATATTTGGAAGTTGAGGAGGATTTGAGCCCAAACCATGAGTAGAATAATGAATAGCCCAAAACCCTCACGTTCACTAGTGATGGAGTTCACAGAGCTTACAATACATTCTACACCATGAGCAAGAGTAAGCTAGGCAATGGTAATGAAAGGAAACAGTACTAAAACTATTGACAAAGACCTACTACACACACAAAAAGTATCGTAGGTAGAATGAAAACCAAATGTGTACTCTGAGTCTTGAAGACCACACTCTAATGGCAACACTCCTCTTTACACAAACTATGGAGCTGGAGATGAGCAACAGCGAGCCCTCATGGCCGCAGACAACCCAACAGTGCAGAGACCAAAAAACTCGATGAGAAATAAGAAGTAGGGTTGTGTGGTGAGCTTATAAGCTATGCAATGCACAGTGGTGGAAGTTCCATGTTCCCACAAATTTCTCCATTCCACAGTGGGTTGAGTTGTATAGTCGCCAATGCATTGTCGAGAATCAAATTATTATTAATAATCTACATAATGATCACAATGATAATATATTATACAAATTCAATATGTATCATTTGAATGATATCATTAAGTCAAACAACATTGAAACATGGGATTATCATGGTAACGTTAAACCCTTGTTTAATTATAATCTTTGGAACCATCGATGATAACGAACCAAATGACATATTGTATCATTAACCTTTGATATATGTGAACAATGAAATCTCTCGATGGGAAAATAATAACTATGGAGAGATTCCTAGTAGGGTATAAGCCCTTGAGAACAAGTTAATAATTCTAATAATAATCATGGATTCAATTATACATT
Source organism: Pseudotsuga menziesii (assembly GCA_001517045.1). Classification (NCBI taxonomy): domain Eukaryota; kingdom Viridiplantae; phylum Streptophyta; class Pinopsida; order Pinales; family Pinaceae; genus Pseudotsuga; species Pseudotsuga menziesii. The sequence continues at coordinate 59,427 of LPNX010173133.1, forward strand.
TAAGGACTAGGTTAATAGAACTAGTCTTTATGTAAATACTAATGGTGAGAGTTTAAAATTATAAATCAACATTTTGTACATAAAAAGTATTTACATTCTAGAATAGATTCTTATTTTTGTAAGAATTCTATAGTACTAAGATAAACTTCAGGGAAGTTGTAATCGTTTGGTCTCCATAAGTAAATAAAGCTCCAAATGAATTCAATTAAGACTAAACTAGTCTTAGTAGTAAAGGATAGTAAAACTATCTAAGAGTACGTATAGCATCACTATTATTTATAAATAAATAATATGATAATTAAATTCGTCACATTACTTATGTCATAAATAAGTTTGGAAGTTTGAATCGTAAGTTGACAACATTTGGGCAATTGATCATCTATAAATACAATGCATTGATAAGCTAATAAACTTCCTCTACTGAAGCTTAATAAAAGGTAAAGCTAAGAGTTCTGTATAAGCTTGTTTCTTGAAAAACCTTAGGTCTGTTTCCATACTTATAAGCAGCGTTGTACATTTTATAAATAGCAACAGCAAATAACTTTTGTTTCTATAAGAGTATGGATATACTAAATCTTTAGCTCTAATAAGAATTGGAAATAGCTTAGAGTAAAGATATAAAGAAGTTTTATCCAACGTAGCAGTATTTCTGATAAAAGAAAAACAGTAGGGAAAAGTTATTAACCTTTATGACTTGAAGTTTAAGTACTATCACAGATGCAAAGCAAGCAAAAGAAACATTACTTTACCTTGTAGTACCTTGAATTATTCTAAGCAAACTTTTACTCTAGTAGCATTTTTATGCTAAAAGAAGTATATCAGGTTTAACGCCTTAATAAAGTCTTACTGGTTCAAAATTTACCTATCAAGCCTGTAATATCTAAAAATCCAGGTACGTTAGCAATCACTAAGTAAGCTCTTGTTAGAAATTAACTTCTCTCCTACTTGACAAATCAAAACCATTAGTACAGCTAAAGATAATTGAATGCAAATTTTTGACATCACATATCGAAATTAAAATAGTATAAAACTATATGTGTTTAAGTTAATGGTTACTTTTGTTAATTGTTTCATTCTTTCCATTAGCTACTAGAAATTATCAAACTACGACTATAAACAGTTTATGTTACATCAAAAATTTTTAATTTTTGTGAAAATTTAGGGTTTTGACAGTTATCCAGAGATTCTGATTCAGAGGGCCAATAGGTTGCAAAGGTTAGTCAAAAAAATTTCTTTCCCTACTGAAGGTATTTTTGTCAATGATATATATGAACATTGTAATGAGGATTTTGGACTAGCTTTCCCTAGAACTAAATCTGAGACCAGCCTCTCTGAATTAAATTTTGATACCTCTACATTTGATTCCCCCCCATTTGTTGGTCATCCTAGACCTCAGAACCTCTAGGCATGGATTCCCAACACCTGCCTGACATAAAGTGCCCTACACTCACTTCTGAATCTACCCTGTTAAATTCCACTATCATAAGGCAATCTGTTGCCACTTATTTTCCTCCCATTGTGTCCAATCCAAATCAGCATTCATCTTCCAGTTCCACAACTCCCCACATTCATGTATTTCCTCACATCATACCAATTTCTGTCACACCATTCATAATCCCCCTTGTAAACCCTTCTCTACTACCAAGGATGGAAGAAATATTTTCCCCTTTACAACTTCCTTCTACTCTCTATAACCTCCCTCTGGGGTGCTCCCAAAGGATCAAAAAATTCAATGGGGAGAGGGGGTATTCAGTTGAGGAGCACTTGCGATGGTTCTTAGATTGGATATACCTAAAGGAGGTGGATCATGATTATGTTAAGGTCAGACTTTTTTCTAAAAGTCTGGCTGGAGAAGAAAGAAAATGGTATGAAAACCTCCCAACTGACTCCATCCTAAACTATCAAGCCTTTGAATATTCCTTCAAGGACAAGTGGGTAGACAAGAAGAACCCTAAGTTGTATCTCTCCCAATACAATTCCATGAAGAGAAAAGAGAGTAAATATATCGAAGAGTTTTCTAACAATTTTATGAAAGTGTATAATTCTATCTCTACCTAGTTCAAACTTCCCATTTGTTCTTCCCAACTCCATTATGCTGAAGAGTTTGATAGTGAGTTTAACTTCTAGCTAAGTTAAAGGAGTTCAATCTCCTTGGCATCTATGATGCAAGGTGCCATAGAGGTGGAGGTAAACCTGATTGCTACAAGAAAGAAGAAAAGAGATGAAGCATAATGGAGAAGGGAGGAAGGAGAGCAGAGAAGAGAGGAGGGAGAATGAAGAAGAGATGGGGGAGAATTGAGAAGGGAAGAAAGAGAAAGAGGAGAGAGAAGCAAATATAAATAAATTGAACAACCCTCTTCCTCTCGCTCACAAGAGTCTAGAATAAACACAATATCGAGGACCATGGAAAGGATGATGGAGAGACTCTCTATGGACTCTAGACCACCTCCTAGGGAAAATCAAGAGCAACAGAACATGAACCAAAATGATAGAAGACCACAAATTCCCAAAAATGGGCAGAGAGACCAGCAAAGCCCTCCTAATCCACCTATCAAACCTCCATTCCAAGAAAATTATGTGGATTAGGATGGTGAGAATCAATCTGAAGAAGAAATCCATTAGTTGGAGATTAACTCACCCTCCACCTATCTGACCAAATAATAACATGATAATGGTCATCTTGAAAGGGGATATATTCCTGCTAGGGAGACAGAGGACTTTCAGAGAGGATATCAACTAGCTCTCATGGAAGTGCAGAGAAAAAATGGTCTAAGGAGTAGAGATGTTCCTGTTACAAGAAATAAAGAGGCAGAAAAAAAAGTCTCTAAGAGAAAACCAAAGAGAATTCCACCCCCTATGGACACCTCCACCAAGGTAGAAGAGCCCAAAGGGAAGGATAAAAAAGAAGGAAATCCAAGGAGCTCAGATTAGGCGCAGACCTCTTTCAGTTTGGAGGCTGAAATTGCATAGATAAAAATCTATGTCCCTCTCATTGAGATGTTAAAAAATTCTAAATATCATACTAAAGTTTCCTCAGTATTGAATCCTATAAGAGAAGTTTATGCAATGTCAGACTCCCTAAATCTCCAAGATGATAATCCCACCTTCATTTTTGGACCCCATCTAGAAGAGTCTGTTGATGAAGATAATGCCCCTTTCTATATTAGTTTGAACATCGACAATTACATCTTACACAATGCCATGTATGATTCAGGATCCTCCTATAATCTAATTCCTAGGATAATCATAGAGGAATTGGGATTGAAAGTGACCAAACCATACAAATATATTTTCTCTTTTGATTCCAGCAAATTCAGGTGTTGGGTACCGATCAAATATCTAGTCATATATTTGGCCCAAATACCTGCCAAAAAATTGGTCATGGATGTAGTTGTAGCTGACATTCCTCCAAAGTTTGGGATGTTGTTATCAAGATCTTGGGAAGCCAAATGTAAAGGTATTATTCAAATGGATATGTCATATGCCACCATCCCTATATTTGGAGTGCTGAGAATGATATTTAGGTAGAAAAGGTTATCATACATGGTGAATAGTGTTGAAATCCCAAACAAACACCCCATTTATGCACCGGATACTGGGATGGGATAAACTATTTTCTTTAAAGAAGAAGACATGGAGAACTGCAGTTCCTAGAAAGATTCCTTTGTACCCACCCAGGAAGAGCTGGAAGGGGTAAGGGAGGTAAGGTTTGATGGGGCAGCATGCAGGGAGGGTGTAGGAGCTGGGGTCTGGGTGAGACCCCCAGGAGGGAGAAATTTAAACTAATCCTATAAACTTTCTTTTGATTTTACAAATAATGAGGCAGAGTATGAGGCTATGGTGTTAGCCATTCAGATCCTGAAGTATTTTCAGGTCAAGAGGGTAATGATACAAAGAGATTCTGAGCTAGTCATTAAATAGATGATAAGAGGATATCAGTCCAGACACCCCAGAATAAGAAGTTATAGGAATGCTTCCTAGGACCTGATAGGAGGTTTTGAAGAGTGCAAATTTAATATAATCCCCATATTGCAAAATTATGTAGCTAATTCTTTGGCCACTTCTGCTGCTAATTTCAAGGTCCCCATGCACCTCGGTAGAAAATAAGATATCGAGGTTAGGAACAAGCCTTTTGTCCTTAACAATGTAAAAATATGGCAATTTTTTTAAGATGACAAGCAAATCCATAAATTCCTCATTTTCACTAAGGAATTTGATAGATTGGCTATTAATGAAGAAAATGAAGCATTTTTGCAAAGACATATTACTTCTCCCAAAGAGATGCCTCGAGAATAGGATGTGTCTCCTATTTAAAATGTTGATGGAAATGATACTGAGGAATCTTCGGAGCCATAGTTATAGGAATACGATGGATAGAAGGAATATGTGAACACTCTCTATGGCGAGGAGATCCTGTAGTTGAAAGGTAACTCCATCCCCAGGGGTCTGGTCCCTTTATAAAAACTTTGATCCCAATGATGTGGCTAAAGAACTTCAACTAGTCCCAAGCTGTGAATATGTTGAAGATGTAAATATCAGGACACAGGATCATCCAAAGGTCATCAATATATCAAGAACCCTATCATCAGAAGCCAAGCAAAAATACATCTCACTAGTGACAGAGTACTCTGATGTGTTTGCATGGAGCTATAGTGACATTAAGGCCTATGATACATCCATAATAAAACATACCATACTAATCAAGAAGGATGATATGCCCTTCAAACACAATTTGAGAAGGATGAATCCCAAACTATTACCCCTAATAGAAAAGGAGATCAAGAAGTTGTTTGATGGAAAAATCATTGTGGCCCTCATATTCTCATGATGGGTGGAAAATACAGTCTTTGATAGGAATAATAATGGGGAAATAAGAATATGCATTGATTTCATGAAATTAAATAAAATTTCTTTGAAGGACCATGTTAACCCAAAAAATCCCCCACATAGTTCTCTATGGCCTACACCACCCAAGGACACCATCTCACAACACTCATTTCACTCCATAAGACCTTCCATTTGACCTCCACACCTCCAAAAGAGCCCAAGGATGAAGAAAAGGGCTAAAAAACCAAAAAAAGAGCCCAAAATAGACCCCTAGGAGCTAAAGCCCTCAAAAAGGGGCTAAAACCCTAAAAGGGGGTAAATTTAGGGCGAAAGGGGCTAAAGCCTTAACCAAGGGCTTAAAACACTAAAACCCCTTGGAAAAACTATATAAGGAGGGTGGGGGGTCACTCTCAAAACACTCCTCACTTGCCTATTGTTATGTTGTCTGTGGATGCATTGAGACCTCTTGCTCTCAAACCACCCACTCTCCCTCTCCTCCATCTCCATTTCTCCAAGCCATTACTTCCTAACCAAGAGAGAGGTGCTCCCATGAGCTAGGGCATGGTGGCCCATTTCCACCTAAGTGAGGTATAATCTCTTTTTATGCTTGTTTTATTTGTTTTTACTTTCTAACCCTCATCTCCATTTGCAGGTTTTTCGTTAACATTATTTGCAAGTTGTCTCCATGGTAGTATAGGTTTATTTTGCAGGTTTTGGAGGCAGAACCCTAACCTACTATGTGTAGAGGGGATCAAAAATGCTCCACCATCTCCTCTTCTTTATTTTTTCTGTCATTAGCTATTAGATTCAATTTACTATTGTAGCCATTTGCTTAGATTAGCTTAGTTTCAATTCGCAGCTCTGTTTATGTCATTTTTACATTCTATTTTTTATTGTTTTCAAAGGGTAGGAACCTACCCTTGTGCCCTATAGGCACAAGGGAGCCATTCCTACCCCTGTAGCAGGGATAAATCCTTGCTATAGCTTTGGCGACTCTATTGGGTCGATCCCACAGGATCCCTGAGCCAAAAATTTCAAGTTTTTAAGTTTTTTCAAATTTACCCTAGTTTTCAGAAATGTTAGGTTAGATCTGTTTAAATCTACTTTATTTCCTATTTTAGTCAATGCTGAAGCCTCTGCTAGGCCAATACAAGTCATACTGACCCCAGTACCAGTTACTATCGGTCATATTTGACCCTGCATCACCAAAAAAACCCTTTCCGGAGCAGGTCACTCTTTTCAGGGGAAAATGTGAGACTAGGGCACTCTTAATAGGCCAACACGTGTGCCCAGGGTGCACTTAATCCTCAAATAGGAACAAATTCAGCCCATGATCTCAGGTTGCAACTTTTTTTGCATTCTGTGCGACCCCCTCGCTCATTTCTGGAAAAATCTCGTGGTCCCCTCGCTGGATTTGGTCAGAAATGTGCGTCCTGTCACACAAAATTTGTGTTTAAGTTTAATTAATAGTAATTTTCAGTTTTATAGGACTGTTAGTGTGGCCCAGCCACCTCTATCCACCATTGCAGGTCTCTTTCAATTCCATTTTTACTTTTTGCAAATCAATCCACAAACAATGTGTATATGCTAAATCAATCATTAAGGTTTAATCAAATGAAATAGCCTAAATAAAAGAAACTTAAAATTAACCATCTTGCTGCCCCCTTCCTCCTCTACCCAGTCATCACCCTTTGGGGTATTCTGGGATACAACAAAGGGATAGCTCACATAGATCTAGGCACTCCATGGTATTTTTCCCAAACCATTAAAACCAGGTGACCTGGAAGGTAAAGGGGGTACAGAAGGAGGGCTTCTCACAACCCTAAGCATCCTCCTTGTTGACCAACCTAGCACTTGGGAGGTGACCTGAGGATCTACGAATGGGCTTAGTCCTGTTGTTTTGAGATCCCAACACCTTCTCTTGGTTGAAGAATAATATCACTGAGAGGTAGACATTTAGTTAGGCCAACAATTCAGGGTTAATCACAACACTTCCTTACAAATTTTTTCTTATGTTTACATATAAAACCATGATATGAGCTCTACCATGAATTCATCAACCATATTGCAAACCAAATACCAAAAAAACAAGTAAACCAACACACCATACCAAATAATTAACCCAACTCAGTTCATGATGCTGAGTAAGCCTTAAAATTTACCAAATTTACACTAAGTTCAATCAATTCTGCAGTCTTTGAGGACATAAGTCCCTGACTGCTTCAACTGTGGGAAGTACTTGGGCTCTACCCAGAAACTCATTGTGAGGAGTACCACAGGAACCCCAAAGTAGCTGGCCACTAAGAGGAATTGTCAAGCGAAACGGGCAACGACCCCTTTCGATTGAGTAGAACCACCCATGAGGAACAAGCCAAGCGTTGTCTTTTGGTAGTCTTGGTGGCCGAGAGACCACCTTCAGCTAATAGGAAGCCATTAAAACTGGGGTCCAAATTTCATACCCACCAGTTTCATACACACAAGTGAACACAATTGATCCTCCATGAACTTCCTCATGCCTAAGAGGCGAACCACCACCATTTGGAACAATCAGTCAGCACCGTCATAGTTGTTCTCAGTGATCTCCCACACCATCAGAGGGCCACATAGCCTCTGATTCTGATTCAGACCCATATTAGTCTAAACCAGACCTCCACACCACACCATCTAGCCCCATCACTACTGCAAACCTGGATCCATTTTCCGGTCTAACCTAAGCAAGTGGACCCATGTCCACATCACAACCTGTCACCCACAATGTGTCAAGCGGTCCAAGCATAGTCATGCAGATGGTCATTAGCTAATTGCCACCACCCATAGCGACCAGCCAAGCTAGCCCAGTGGTAACACATGGGGGTAGTGGCCCCTCCACACACATTGTCCCCCCTACCACACAGGGGGGAAGTGCACCATCCACCCACATTACCCCTACGGTCATACATGGGGGAAATTCCCCCGCTACCCATACCATCCCACCCACAACACTTGGAGGCATTGGCCCATCTACCATGGTGCTACCATAAGCACCCCCAGCCATGCAAATGCATTATGCACCTGCAAACCCCACCCCCATTGCGGCCCCATCCCACATCAACTTGGGGTCAAATCTGCCCTTCATGGCTCATCTGAACTTGCCTAACTTGGATAGATTAATGAATGACCCCATCTACCACCAAAATTTCTGGCCACCCATGCCAACTAAGCTGCCATCAAACATCCCAAAGTTTGAAGGAAAAGCCAGGGAATGTCCCTAAAATCATATAATGACATTCCATCTATGGTTCTCATCCAATAGTATCGTAGAAGACTCCATCAAGCTGAGGCTATTCCAATGCACCCTTACAGGTGCTGCAGCCAAATGGTACATTGAGTTGCCACAAGCCAAGTACCTCGACTTCAACTCCCTAGCCTTCATGTTCCTACAGTATTTCCAACTCCCTGTCAAATATGATGAGGGAGTGGCCATCCTGTTATCCTATCACCAAAACACCACCATTCACATCATTGATCATATCCATGAGTGACGGTGGCGTCGTAGCTTGTACAAAATCCAACTTGACGACATGATCTTCTTAGATTGGTTCCTCAAGACTTTTCTCCCGCCCATCGCAAAAGACATCGCATATGAACATCCCCAATCTGAAGAAGAGGCCATACTGAAGGCCCAACAATTTGACCTCATCTATGCCCAATTTGGATACTTGTATATTGTCATCCCAGACGCTCCCTATCCAAGTACCTCTTACCGTGACGCACCGGGGGCATCCCATGCAATGGACAACATCATAGGGTTAGTCTCCCAACAACCACAACCTCAACCAACACCACCTACCATGGCACCACAACCAAGCAACACTGCTAATGCTGCTTACCAAAACCATGCTCCGGACTATGCTAGAATGATGTCTTAGTCTGGAGCAACAACCTCTTATGCACAACTTGCGCCACCGCAGCAGGCTCAGGTGATGGCTTGGCCAACACAACAATATGTGGAGAAAATGCTGACATTCATGGCACCACCACCCCCACAAATATACTATGCACCACCAGTGCAACAAGTTATAGCCCCTGGCCCCACTCCACCCGCTCCACCTGCTCTGTTGGGAAAAGTGTTCACACAACAAAACCGTCCCAACCAGCCTTCCCCCAAGAATCAACAAGGGAAAGCTAGAAACAACCAACCCCACAACCAAGGAAATAACCAACCGCAGGGAGGTGGTCAACAACTGAACCCTCCCAATAATGCGGTAGCTAACCGGCCAGCACAAAACCCCCCAAGGCAGAATGCACCAAGATGCAATGCTCTGTTGCACATAAACCAACCTTGTACACTCTATGATGTTTATGGGCATTACACATTTGAGTGTCCCCTCATGGATCGCGCTAAGCAGGACATTCAAAAGGAGGCCCAACAGGCCGCTAATGGCCCCACTCAAGCCCAACCTAACCAGGTACCACAAGGACCTCCTCCCATGGTGCTTCAAAACCCACTACCAATCCAAGGATTGGTGGCAACTACTACCCCTCCCCAATCCAATCCCAATGCTCTGAAGGCACCGCCCATGGTGAAAATAGGTGTTCACCACCTGATCACCATGACCATTAAAAAGGTTAACTTACAGGCTAGAAAAAATCAGTACGGTACCACCACTGAACCTGTGGATTCATCAACAACATCCATGTCTAATACAACCAACCTACCTCTCCAATTACCCTCGTTCCCATGCCCCCCCAATACGTAGAATTGCCAATAACGCCATAGCTAGAGCTGCAGTCAGCTATAGCATTGTGGATGATTTGGCCCAAATGCCAACTGCCATGTCTTCTCTTTATTAATTCTTGCACATGATCTAGGAACTAAGAATCAAAATCATCAAAGAATAATTAACAAATACTCATGAATTGGAAAATAACTGGAATACCAAATAGGTTTCCTCTCTGTACATTATATAAACAATAAAGGATTACAATACCATGCATGAGCAATGGCTTAACTCAATGAAGAATTCGAATACCTAAGGGACAATTCGAATTCAATGAGTGAGTCTAGCTTAACTGACTCTTTTCCATGCAATCTCATTCAGTTAACCACTTGACCAAAACCCTAATTGACTCACCAAACCCTAACTGAAGTTGGAGTGCAATAAATGACTGAATCTCAACTGAAGGAGATCAAACACATGTCATAGCAATCCAATCATCAAGTGCTAGTACTGCATGACTCCAATAAACCCTGATGAGGTTAACTAAAGCTGAACTGACCATCAGAAGTTTGTGAAGGTGCCTTGTTCACTCCAGTTCATTAAAATAATATTAAATAATCATTAAATAATATATTTAATGCATGGAGGCGCCTTAACTGACTGTAACTGATTGGTTGAACTGAAAGTAACCCCCAGTTAGCAATTAGGTGCATGAATGTCACACAGATCACCCATGGAGTGCTCCAGTTAGCCTCCTTGACTGTAGGTATGCGTGGGAGTGACTGGGATGATGGTAATTAATGCTCCACTGATGTCAATTAAACTTAGGATAGTGGTTTAACTAGGCCAATCTGACTGAAGGAGTGAGTATGAAGGTAAATGTCTCCAACACCCCCCCTTAAGCTATACTCAGGAAGAGTTAGAAAACATAAAATGCTAGGGACCTCGAAACAAAGGCCATAGGTCACCCTGTACAATAAAGCAATTGAAACAATGCTCAAAACAAACTAAGTGAGGAAAAGAGGGAAAACCCAGTGGGAAAAAACCCCCCCTCAAGTTGAACACTGAAAGTAGTCTGGATCACCCTGATGAGCTCACCCCCAATAGTGAACAGAGGTAAGTGAACTTATTTTATGAAAATCTCTTGGTGAATATGTCTGGAGGAATCTTCCACTTTGGAAGAAGAACAATGCACTCAACTGAATCAGAAATACAAACAGCTGCACGGTGAAAACTGGACCCATGTAGAGCAACTGAAATCATCTGAAGAGAGAGCAAAGGTTCTTGAGGATTCGAACCATGTGTGGAACACTCAATAAACTGATATGTTGCAGCCTTGAACAGCAAACCATGATTGGTAAAATCAGCCCCAAATCTTAGGAGCAAGTGTCCATGCGGATGCAGAATGTCTTCCTCTTTACTAGTTCTGTGAGGAGATGAGCTTGTGACCAAAGGTAGAGAATCCCTGGGACTATGGAGAGAGAATGCTTGAGCTCCATAATATTATATATATTCTGAAATAGCTAATGAATTACAAAATAAAATATCAGCAACCTCACAGGAGGAAACTAACACCAAATCCCCATCAGCAAAATTGAAGAAGAACTGCGGTACTTGATTTTTCACACCGGAATCGGTGAGAGCGGCTACAAGCATGGCTGAAAGCTCTTGAATTTTAAAATATGAACAAAATAATATCATATCAGAATGTAAATCAGATCTAAATAAGTTCACAACAGATCCAAAACTGTGAAATGAAATCAAATCCCCAGCAGCAGTTTCGAAGGAGACTTGTGGTACTTGTTTCTTCACACCGTTGATGAGAACAGCTACAAGCAGTACTGAAGGTTTATGAACCTGAAATTTTGAACCAAGAGATATCAGATCAGATCCAAATAAGATCATATCAGATCCAATAAGGTTCATATCAGATCCAAAATTATGGTCAACCGAGACGGTAGATGCACAGTTTTCTTCTTCTTCAAAATTCTGAATTTTGGTGCATGCAATCCTGCAGGTTTTTGCTGGAAGATCTAGATCATGGGGAGTGAATGGATCACTCTGGTAATCTGATATTTTTTCCAAAATATCCAAGGTATCACATATTTTCACACCAGCAGCAACATTAGAGGAATAAAAATCAAATTTCTCTTCACTTTTGGAAGCAATTACTGGTAAATTTTGCATAGAATTCAAAGGAAAATCACCGGTGAATGTTTGCATGGAAGTGCAGCAGTATTTCTCTTCAATATCAGAGATTCGAATGTCTTCTTCTGTTTCATCAATATGAGAAGATGAGATATCAGAGATCTCATGAACTTCCGGAGCATCAAGAGAAGGAGTCACTTCATGGAGACTTTCTTCAATTCGAATTGAATGTGTAGAAGATTCTGCTTCATCTTCATCTTGAACAACTTCATCAGAGAGAGTAGAGGCTGAGAGTTTTGAGTGAAGAACTATTGTGGTGCTGGCTGTAATTTCCAAAGTACTATTATGATCCTCATTGTGCTTGCCAAAGGTTTTGTCCAATATTGTCTAGACTTCCTTTGGGTATTCAGTAGAACAAATAAGGTAGCACAAGATATCATCAAGAGCCAGATCTATTGATCCAAAATCTCTGTCAATGTCATTTAGCTAGTCATTCTCATTCTCATAAGTCTCTCTTCCAATTCCAATAGACACCTTATAGAGACCTCGTCTCTTGAGATATGCAATCATCTTCAACTTCCATTCTAAATAGCTTGTGAATGGGGTGAGAGGAGGGATTGATGAGTCCATTCGAAGTTGTACCTGTTAAGACCTGCAAATCAAAACAAAAGGGGCACCGTAAGGTCGGAAAGAATACACATTTAGACTTTCATCACACCTAGCATATTCAATCAAGCAAGCTTGATCAACAAGTTCTTTACTTGGGGTATTAAGTGGTAAGCCTTGGCTTCTGGTGCAGTGCTGGATTCTTGAGCTATTGCTCAAATTTCATGGAGAAATCTGTCAAAAATCTTGTTTTTGAGAGATTGATCTTCGTCCCACCATAAGCTCTGATACCATATTAATTCTTGCACATGATCTAGGAACTAAGAATCAAAATCATCAAAGAATAATTAACAAATACTCATGAATTGGAAAATAATTGGAATTCCAAATAGGTTTCCTCTCTGTACATTATATAAACAATAAAGGATTACAATACCGTGCATGAGCAATGGCTTAACTCAATGAAGAATTCGAATACCTAAGGGACAATTTGAATTCAATGAGTGAGTCTAGCTTAATTGACTCTTTGCCATGCAATCTCACTCAGTTAACCACTTGACCAAAACCCTAATTGACTCACCAAACCCTAACTGAAGTTGGAGTGCAATAAATGACTGAATCTCAACTGAAGGAGATCAAACACATGTCATAGCAATCCAATCATCAAGTGCTAGTACTGCATGACTCCAATAAACCCTGATGAGGTTAACTGAAGCTGAACTGACCATCAGAAGTTGGTGAAGGCGCCTTGTTCACTCCAGTTCATTAAAATAATATTAAATAATCATTAAATAATATATTTAATGCATGGAGGCACCTTAACTGACTGTAACTGATTGGTTGAACTGAAAGTAACCCCCAGTTAGCAATTAGGTGCATGAATGTCACACAGATCACCCCTGGAGTGCTCCAGTTAGCCTCCTTGACTGTAGGAAAGGCTAAGTTAGCCTCCTTGACTGTAGGTAGGCTTGGGAGTGACTGGGATGATGGTAATTAATGCTCCACTGATGTCAATTAAACTTAGGATAGTGGTTTAACTAGGCCAATTTGACTGAAGGAGTGAGTATGAAGGTAAATGTCTCCAACACTCTTGAGGTACTTAAAATGTTCCCAACATAGCGGAAAGCCTTACTAGCCTCTTTAGGGGTAGTAGATCCCTCCAACTCCAAGCTGATCACTTTTGACATGGAGAATGGGGAACCACGCATGCCCTCCACTATCACCTTCCAGATCAAAGTGTCCATTTGGAATTTGGCTGTGCACCAATGCATAGTGGATGAGGGGGCATCCACGTGCATCATGTCTACCTTGGCTTGGTAGAATCTTGGATCACTAATTCTGCAACCATCCTCCATGACTCTGCGGGCTTATGATGGACATCCCACTAAAGCCCAAGGAATCCTCCCCCATGTCCCCATCACGTTAGCTAGGAAGACAGTTCTAATTGACCTCGAAGTCGTCAACACTCAACTAGACTACAACCTCCTCCTTGGAAGGAGTTACATGTACGCCATGCAAGCCATCATGTCAACTATCTTCCACCTCATGATGTTCCCCCACAAAGGGAAGATTGTGACGGTTGACCATCTCACCTACCATGATCTGCAAGGGTTAACAGCACTTGACAATGTTATCACTACCATCACCACCATTGAGATGCAAGGGGTGACCACACATGCTAACGTCATCCCTCCAACCAACACTGTGGTGGAAAACACACCAGTCTCCCCACTGTTGAATGTGGGCCCTGGGTTGTTTACCGATCCCACCATGACGACTCATTTCCCATTGGTGTCACTACCACCAACACAAAAGCAAACTGTGGACTTGTGCATGGTCCCATAAAGCAGTGCTGCACCCAAACAACAACCACAGCCACAGCCCCAACCACAACCACAACATCGTCCGCAGCCGCAACTCCAACAATAGCTGCAACATCATCCGCAGCCACAGCACTACACACAGCCGCAACCACAACCACACCCCCACATGCAACCAACTGGGAGTTATGTGGGCTCATCTCTGGTCCATACAATTCCCTTCCTCTTTCCCCCACCTGGTGTCATGAGCAAGCCAGTCATGGCCACCTTAAGCCTACCCAACTTCACATTGGGGATCCTTGTGTGGTATCTTGATCCACCAGCTCAACCAACAATGCCTCAGGTTGTGTTAACCTCGATGCAACCTATTGCAGTTGAGTCTCACCCCCCACCCGATCCGCATAATCCAATCGCCGCACCCACACCACCCCAACCCAAAAGGGCTAGGGGTAAGAACACCAAAGCCATCATAGAGCCACAACAAGTCCCACCTTGTGCTGTCTGTGAACAACAGGGCCATCCAACTTAGAATTTCCCTGAAATCCCAGTGATCCATGCACACCTAGATGCCATGGATACAAATGAAAACTTCACTGTGGTTGAACTCCCAACCACGCTAGTAGTCAATAACAAGGCATTGAGGACAAACCATGCTTGCACCCTTTATGGCTTGTATGGCCATTACTCCCACCATTGCCAAGACCTACCTGAATTTCGAATGGCTCTTGTTGACCTCCATCACCATTCCCTTGAGTCTGAGATCACCTTGATCAAAGAAGTTCACCCACCACCACCTTCTTTAGACACCATATCCATTTACATGATGTCCAGTTCAACTAACTTGCTTGTCTCCACCATCACTGATGGTCCGTCAGACCTGTCTCTTTCGTTGTTTCCCCAGCCACCGCCGCAACCTCAATTACTAGAGAAATAGTGGGGTTCATTCCTGATCAACATGATCCTTTTCATTTTTCTTTTCCTTTTACTTTTCCCACCATCCAGGATCGTGAGTAAGTCTACCTTGGCAACCCTCCATCTACAAGATTTCACACTAGGAGATCCTCTGTGGTACCTTGAACCACCTACCATACCTCTGAGGCCCCAAGATGTGTTGACTCATGTCCAACCAATTGAGATGATGTTGCACCTACCTATAGGTCCATCAAAGACTCCTCTTGTCTCCAAGCCTGCCCCTCTTCCTCCAAAAAAGACTAGGGGAAAGGCCACAAAAACAAAAACCAATACCATTTACATGATCTCTAGCATCAGTTTCCCTTTCATCTCATCGACTGTGGAAGATCCACTTGATCTATCCCAGCACCACTTACACGATGACGGGGAGATCCTTAAGACCGCCTTTGGTTTTACCCCATTCCATTTAAACCATAGTGTGAAATATGTCCTTCCCATAAAAGACCAGATTTCGTCATCCTACCTTGCCAATGACCTTCGTCTCAACAAGGAGACATACACCCTTATTGACTCTGATGGACAACTCTTGGAGAACCCCTGCAATGGGCTCTACCTCAAGAAATTTTACGCTTAACATCACCAATGTGTCACTTCATTTTATTTTTCTTGTTTTGCAACATTTTTTAGCAAAAATCAAATGCAGCACCATCAATTGCTCATCAAAATTCACTCGGAACCTTTTCAAGACACCTCTCACACCTCTGGGATTAAATTTTTATCTCTTTATGATACCATCATCTCATGTTTAATTAGTCAATTTTGGGACCATATCCCACAATTCACCTCGATTCACAAGCCATGACATGACGATGCAAGTGTCCACAGACCTGTACTTGCATCACACTTCCCGACTTCAACTCACGTGAGTTTTTGGGCCACCGCCCATTAAGGATTGTACTATACTTTTGTTTTTGCATTTATAATTGTCTTTTTCACCACAACACATGTGGACATCTATACCATCATCCACAAACACCTTTATTTTTCTTCCATGTATTTGGCATAGAAGTGTCCTTGGGCCCTCGCCCGTCAAGGACTGTAATTTTAGCTTTTATTTTGTTTTTTTTAACACATAGATTGTCATTCCTTTTTACCGCACCTCACATGGACCTTTGGACCACTGTCCACAAAACATTTTCTTTTCTTGCACATATTTGGCATATAAGTTCCCCCGAACTTGCACTCACATCGCATGTAGTCAAGTTCGTCCATCGCAACACACACACACGCTCTACTGACCTCTATCCGAGAGCCACCTCGATTTGTATGCCTCTACCGCACTGTCTTGCAGGCCTCAGCCGCAATCTATCCCACACATGCATTGGTATGTTTGAGAGCCTTCTGCTCCATCCATACTGCGTGGATGACCTTTGGACCTCTGTCCACCATCCCGACATGGGGCGCCGCATGTGCAGCCATCGGTTGACCACATTGGAGTTTCATTTAAGCACTTTTCTAACTCCTTAAAACAATGAAAAGATCATCGAGCATAGCTATTTTCTTTCCCGCTCTCTAAAGTATAGGAAAAGGCATTTACATCGTCTCATTTACCTCCTTTTGCGGACCATGTAGACCATTTCACGAAAGGACCTCCTTGGCACACTCAAGCCAAGACCATTCCCCTCTGCATACTTTTGTGCTTTCTTGGGCAGAGGGGCCACACTTTATGAAAAATCTCACCATCGGTTGTCGTTAAGCTCTTTTTCATCCTTTTCAATAAGAAAATATTGTCGAGCAAACTTGGTTTCGTTCATTCTCGTAAAAGTATTTGAATGACCATCTAGTCACTATAGGTTTAACCTTTTCTGGCCTGATTGGACTACCAATGGTAAAGAATTCTCTCATCCCTTCCATGATGGGCAAGCTCTCCTATGTATACTTTTATCCTTTTTCGGGCACAGGATACTACCAATGAAAAAGAGACCCCACTGGAGTCTTCTTTGTGCTTTCAGACTCTCTAAAATTGAAAGCACCATCAAGCACTTACCTTCTTGGGCTTGCAAAAAATCCATGAGATCGTACCACAACGATCTCCCTAGACACCACCCCACAGAAAATGGTTTGGAAGCATTCCCACATTGGGTCACCTTTGTTCAGAGTACTCTGCAATGTGTCTTCCTTAGATCCCATCAATATCAAAAGTGTCCACCTCCTCCAAGTATTTCCCATATGCAACGACATTCATGGTATTGCAGCTATGATCCCATTCCCTTGAGTTAGTTTCATTTGCTGCCTGGTCCACCCTGCCACCATACTCTGAACAAAGGAATTTTGAGTCTCCCACTCCCCCCCTACCCCTATTCAGTTCTTTCCTTTCCCTCCTCTTTCCCCACAATCCAGTGAGTCAGTCCGTAGATTGCTTCACACCTTTCTATTATCCCTCGTGCTCGTGGTCAAGGAAACATAATTGCCTTGATTATGGGTAGGTCTCCCTCTATCGACGCCAACACATATATTCCAGAGGATAGAGCCAGAGGTCCCTATACCTTGGTTTCATTTACATCATTGATTTCCTTGGACTACTTGAGAGGAGTCCTTAGTGCCTCTTGGGATGGTTGTTTTTGACGTGCTCGACTTCAACTCCATCATCGCACCGCTAAGATTCATACAGGGTTTGTTCCACACAGTACTTGGTTGAAGACCCTGGATGTCACCCAACTCTAGCACATCAGTGAGTCTACTCAAGGGACCTAAACATGTTATGTCCCTTGTGATTTCTGGGTTGCATTGGAGACAACGATCAGAAGCCCCAACAGTGCTTTGATATACCTTTATGATTGATATAGCATACTTGTACCATAGAGAATCTGACTCTCAACCAGCGAGTCCATACAGCTATGTACCGTTCCATATCCGGCAGACCGTCAGTCATGGAGATATAGCATTCCATGAGAATGCCATGGGTCCAATGTACCATATCGGTGTTGTATTCAGACTCACATAGAGGCAACCAACATTGTAACACCAGTTGTATATGACCGGCTCTTGTATTTTAGAGCATAGATCAAATGATTCTTTTGATATTGTCATGGGCATGAGAATGCCCGCCTCATCCATATACATGTGACACATTTATTGTATCTCACCCATTGATGGGAACCAAATTAATATAAAAACCAAAAGCCACCATGCCCTAGCCTCGAAAGCACCACCTCTCAACAGCAAATCCTATGATGTCCGTTAACCATCGGTTGAGCTCCTGCCCTCACACATGAAGGGGCAATCTGTTAACCCAAAAAATCCCCCACATAGCTCTCTATGGCCTACACCATCCAAGGACACCATCTCACAACACTCATTTCACTCCATAAGACCTTCCATTTTACCCCCACACCTCCAAAATATCCCAAGGATGAAGAAAAGGGCTAAAAACCCCAAAAAGGAGCCCAAAATAGACCCCCAGGAGCTAAATCCCTCAAAAAGGGGCTAAAGTTAGGGCGGAAGGGGCTAAAGGCCCAAAAAAGGGGCGAAAGCCTTGACCAAGGGCTTAAAAACCCAAAACCCCTTGGAAAAACTATATAAGGAGGATGGGGGGTCACTCTCAAAACACTCCTCACTTACCTATTGTTATGCTGCCCATAGATGCTTTGAGACCTCTTGCTCTTAAACCACCCACTCTCCCTCTCCTCCATCTCCATTTCTCCAAGCCATTGCTTCCCAACCAAGAGAGAGGTGCTCCCATGAGCTAGGGCATTGTGGCCCATTTCCACCTAAGTGAGGTATAATCTCTTTTTATGCTTGTTTTATTTGTTTTTACTTTCTAACCCTCATCTCCATTTGCAGGTTTTTCATTAACATTGTTTGCAAGTTGTCTCCATGGTAATATAGGTTTATTTTGCAGGTTTTGGAGGCAGAACCCTAACCTACTGTGTGCAGAGGGGTTCAACAATGCTCCATCATCTCCTCTTCTTTATTTTTCTCTCATTAGCTATTAGATTCAATTTACTATTGTAGCCATTTTCTTAGATTAGCTTAGTTTTAATTCGCAGCTCTGTTTATGTCATTTTTACATTCCATTTTTTACTATTTTCAAAGGGTAGGAACCTACCCTTGTGCACTATAGGCAAAAGGGAGCCATTCTTGCCCCTGTAGCAGGGAGAAATCCTTGGTACAGACCATTACCCACTTCCCAATATGGAACATATCTTGTAGAGAGTAGTGGTTTCATAGAGGATCTCCACTGTGGACGACTTCTTAGGATATAATCAGATCATGGTGCATCTAGAGGATCAAGAGAAAACAACTTTCACTACACCCTGGGGAAGCTTCTATTAACTTGTCACAGTGGTCTAGGAACCGAAAACACAGTCTCACAAAGAGTACAGACAAATAATCATAAAATTGGCAAAATGGTGTTGCAATTGAAGTAACAACTCTATATAATCAAATGAATAATGAATAATACAATACAATGATCATTCTGGAAGCATGAATTCCAAGACAATTCGAATTCCCAAGGAGTTCATTCGAATTGAATGAGTGAGTCTAGCTTAACTGAATGTAATCCATAGTCAACACTCAAGTTAACCATTGATCAAAACCCTAATTGACTCAACTGAGCCCTAACTGAAGTTGGGGAATGCAATAAATGATTGAGTCTAACTGAAAGTAGCTCAGACACATGTCACTGCAAGCCAACCAACAAGTGGTAGCACATCAATGACTCCAATGAACCCTGATGAGGTTAACTAAAGTGTAACTGACCATCAAAAGTGGTTGGAGGTGCCCTTGTTGACTCCAGTTCATTAAATAATCAATTTAATGAAGGAAGGTGCCTTCACTTCTCTTTCTAACTGATTGTAACCATCAGTTAGCAATATGGGGCATTTATGACACTCAGATCACCCCTGGAGTGCTCGAGTTAGCCTCCCCAAATGTAGGAGAAGGCCTAGTTAGCCTCCTTGACTGAAGGTAGGCATGGGTGTGCTCATGCTGATGTCATACAGTGATCCTCTGATTTCAATTAAGTCAATAAAAAATAGGATAGTGGTTTAACTAGGCCAAATTGACCAAAATGAGTGTGTATGGTGGTAAATGTCTCCAACACCCCCCATTAAACTATACTCAGGAGGAGTAGAAAAAATAAAGTGCATAAGAATGTCAGGCCTTGGAAACAAAGACCATAGGTCACCCTGTACAATACTGAAACTAAAAACAATGCTCAAAACAAACTATGTGAGGAAAAGAGGGAAAACCCAGTGGGAAACCCCCCCCCCCTCAAGCTGAACACTGAAATTAGTTGGATCACCCTAATGAACTCACCCCCAATAGTGAACGGAGGTAAGTGAACTTCTTTTCTAAAAATCTCTTGGTGAAGATGTGTGCAATTTGCTCATTAGTCGAACAGTATTATAGAATGATGGTCCTGTCATGCACTAGCTCCCTGATATATTGCATGTGTATCTCTACATGCTTGGTCCTCTACCTGGTAAATGGATCTATGGATATATTAATAGAACTTTTATTGTCACAAAAGACGACAGTGGACAAAGTACTACCAAGATCAAACTCTAGAAGAATGCCTTGCAACCAAATAGCTTGGATGCAAGCATTCACCGCTCCTCGATACTTGGCCTCTACTGAAGACCATGCTATGGAGGCCTGTTTTTTGATATACCAGCAAATGGGGCCACCACCAAACATGAAGACATATCTAGAATTTGAATTCCAATCAATAGAATCACCTGCCCAATCGGAATCTGTGTATCCAACCAGCTCTAGCTCGGAGTCTGCAGCATAGTGAATGTCGTAGGTCCTGGTTCCTTGAATGTACTGTAGGATCCTCTTGGATTCCTTCCAATGAATATCATGGGGCTTCTGCATGTATCTTGATACAACATTCATTCCATAACAGATATCAGGCTAAGAATGAGTCAAGTACAACAAGCTACCAATCAACTGTCTAAAAATAGTGCAGTCCATGGGAGGTGTGCTTTTTCCTTATTCAAGGCTGATCCCTGAAAGGAAAGGGAATGGTGCAGTCCTAAATGCAGCCATGTTAAACTTCAATAATAGGTTTGATATTTATTTGTACTCAGTGACCATTATCCCATCATAATTTTGCTCAATTTCGAGCCCCAAAAATTGTTTTAAGAGCCCCAAATCGCTCATTTCAAATGCATTGTGGAGAGCAATTTTAATGACTGAAATAGAAGCAACTATGATCCCTGTGATTAGTAAGTCATCAACATATAAAACAATAATAATCAAATGAACATCATAATTCTGTATATACACATTTGGATCTGATATACAGCTTTGAAAGTTTTGCGAGAGAAGGAAGGCATCCATCTTGGAATACCACTCTCTTGGGGCCTGTTTTAACCCATATAGTGACTTCTTTAGCTTGAAAAACAAATATGGATCAGAGATGTAGCCCTTAGGATTATTCGTGCATATCTCCTCATTAATATCTCCATGCAGAAAGGCTGACTTAACATCCATATGATTCACTTCCCAGTGCTTAGATGCTGAAATTGCCAAAACTAGGCAGATGGAGTCCTTTTTTGCAACCGGTGCAAAAGTCTCATGGTAGTCCACACCTTGGACCTGGGAGAAACCTTTTGATACTATAATTGACTTATATTTGCAGGTGCTTCCATCTACAGTAACATTTTTCCGAAACACCCACTTGCATTGAACCAATTTCCTTCCTAGAGGAAGAGAAACTAGATCCCAAGTAGTGTTTTTCTTAAGAGAATTCATCTCTTCATCCATGGAAACTTTCCATCTCGGATCCTTCTGAGCATAATAGTAGGACTTTGGGTTTGAAATTATCATCAAATAACCAGGACAAGAGAGCCCAATACCTGCTCTTTGGAAATCAGATCGGGTTCTCCTTGGATCATCTGGATTTCCAATGTTATCTCCTGTGGAGGAGAGTGTCTATCGGGCCCATGTTGGGAGATGATTTTGTAATTCGGGTTTTTATTCATAATATAATGTTTTATACATGCTGATATCAGAAATCAGAGGATCCAAATCAGGATCATCACCCCAATTTCATCATCCAAAGTTTCAGTAGAATAGGAAGGAAATTTAGTAGTTTTCTCCTTCACTAGTTCCACCTCCTGAAGAGGCTCATCAAGCTTGATACTCCTTTCAATGATTATCTGTTTTGTTTTGATATAGAGCAGATTGAAACTTTTGATTCACTAGGATACCCAATAAACAGACATTCTATTCTTTGCGGTTGCAAATCCCTCCTTTTATCAAGTGGAATTCGGCCCCATGCAGGGGACCCAAACACCCGCAAGTTCGACACATCCAGCTTGTGTCCGAAGTATGCTTAGAAAGGGGTATTACCTTTCATGGATGAGTGTGGAAATATATTATTAATTTATGCTACAGCATGCATGGATTCAGCCCACAAATTTGTAGACAACTTCTTTGATTCCAACATATAGGTGGTCATCTCCTTTAAAGACTAGTTCTTCCTTTCCGCTACACCGTTCTGCTAGGGAGTGTAGGGAATTGAATGCTGGAATCGAATACCACTTTGGGATAATATGTGTAGAAAATAATTACTGACATACTCCCCACCATTATAATATCTCAAGGTCTTGATATTTTGGCCAGATGCATTCTCAAGAAAGGCCTTCAATTCAGTGATTTTTTCACAAACTTCAGACTTCTTTTTGATAAAGAAGACCCATGTGTACCCAAAAAAATCATCAATAAAAGTTAGAACATACCTTGATCCATTAATGGATGTGATAGGAATGGAACCTATGATATTAGAATGTATCAGTCCAAAGATGCATGTAGCTCGGCTTCCCTTCCCCCGGTTGAACTTGTGATCAGGGTGCTTTCCAACAACATAGCCCTTGCAAATTCCAGTGGTTTCCTTGATGACTGGGAGGCCTTCAACCATGGATTTTTTCTATAATTTCTACAAGTATTTGAAGTTGATATGGGAAAACCTCTCATGACCCAGTCTACTAACTTCATTTCCATGAGTCAGTAGTGCGGTGGCCTTTGCATTCGCCACAAAATGGGAAAACTCATAGGATTTTTAATGATGGTTTGCAAGGCCTTTTGGCAACACGTTTCCCGGATGCAAGTTTCGTGATATCTACATCATTCAAGATGAAGGATAATCTCTTGGGAACTCCTGTATGTGTCATTTGATAAACACTCAGGAGGTTTGATGCCAGAGATGGTACATACAAAACATTTGAAAAATAGCCATTCTCAAGATCAAGAGTACCTTGTCCTTTTGATATGATGGTGGAGTCATCTCCCATGTGGATGGGGATGGATTTGCTGGTATCCAAAGATGAGAAGGAGTCTCTTTTAGACATCATGTGGTTCAAATCTCCAGAATCTATCAAGAGTTCTTTGGACTTCGAAGTGCTTTCCATGAGGGCATGACCTCTTTCATGATGTGGTTCTCGATCTTGCTGATCTATCCTCTGAAAGCTTTCCGGAAGATTGATGTGATTTCTCTCAAAAAGAGAGGTAGCTTCATAAAGTTTCTTCTTCATGTAGGAATTTTTAGGGTGGAATCCCTTCCCACAGTATGAACACTTGAATTTTCCCTTTCCATGATTCCCTTTTCCTTTGTTCTTCTTTGAGCCGAAAGACTCACCATGCTACTGGTTTTCAAATTTAGGCTTAGGAGCTTCAAATTTAGTTTTTGGATTTTTCTTCTGTTTTCCTTTACCCTTCAGATCTTTGGGCCCTGAGACATGGAGGGCTTTATCGCAGGAGGATATGATGATCCCCATCTGGACAAGCTTATCATGTTCACTTGTTAGGGACTCAATGAAGGCATCTTCCATCCAGGGGTTGTGAGCTTCCTTGCACAGAATGTAAAGACAAAAATTGAATAATCAGCTCCAAGTTTGGAGAGTGTGGCGAGGATGAGATGATAGTCCTCCTACTCCACTTTGCATTGCTTCAATAGTAAGACAATGTGCTTGAACTTTGTGAAAAATTCATTCAAGGTTTCGAAATTGGAAGGATGGAGAGACACCAACTCATTCTCAAGTTGGTATACTCTCAAATAA
This sequence comes from Pseudotsuga menziesii, assembly GCA_001517045.1. Taxonomy (NCBI): domain Eukaryota; kingdom Viridiplantae; phylum Streptophyta; class Pinopsida; order Pinales; family Pinaceae; genus Pseudotsuga; species Pseudotsuga menziesii. The sequence continues at coordinate 83,511 of LPNX010173133.1, forward strand.
TCCTGCTTTCCATACAAAGTTTCCAATTTGTCCCAGATTTCCTTTAAAGTCTTTAATCCCGAGAGATAGAAAAGAAGATCCCAGGAAATAGAGAGGCACAAGAATCTAAATGCTTCATCTTTCTTGTTCAAGAATCTAGCTTTGTCTGTCATAGAAGTAGGCTCTTCTTCTATGTCCATAGTGACCCTATAGAGTCCTCTAGAATGTAGCTAGATCTCCATGTCTTGTTTCCATGAGTGGAAGTTGAACAGATTCAAGAGTTCTATGAAAGAAGCCATCTGAATCTACTGGAGCAAATGATTTCACCTATTAAAAACCTAAAAATCATAGCAAAAGGGGCATCGTAAGGTTGGACAGCCTGCACATTTTAGGCTTTCATCACACCCAGCATAGTCAATCAAGCAAGCTTGATCAACAATTTCCTTACTTGGGGTATTAAGTGGTAAGCCTTGGATTCTGGTGCAGTGTTGTATTTTTGAGCGATTGCTCAATTTTCATGAAAGATCTATCAAAAACCTTGTTTTTTAGAGATCTGTGCTTCATCCCACTGTGAGCTCTAATACCATGTTAACTTGTCACAATGGTCTAGGAACTGAAAACACAATCTCACAAAGAATACAGACAGATAATTATAAAATTGGAAAAATGGTGCTGCAATTTAAGTAACAACTCTGTATAATCAAATGAATAATGAATAATACAATACGATGATCATACTAGAAGCATGAATTCCAATGCAATTCAAATTCCCAAGGAGGTCATTCGAATTGAATGAGTGAGTCTAGATTAACTGAATGTAAGCCACAGTCAACACTCAAGTTAACCACTAATCAAAACCCTAATTAACTCAATTGAGCCCTAACTAAAGTTGAAGTGCAATAAATGACTGATTCTAACTAAAAGTAGCTCAGACACATGTCACTTCAAGCCAACCAATAAGTGGTAGTGCATCAATGACTCCAATCAACCCTGATGAGGTTAACTGAAGTGTAATTGACCATCAGAAGTGGTTGGAGGTGCCCCTCTTGACTCCGGTTCATTAAATAATCATTAAACAATAAATTTAATGAAGGAATGTGCCTTCACTACTCTATTTACCTGATTGTAACCATCATTTAGCAATATGGGGAATTTATGACACTCATATCACCCCCGGAGTGCTCAAGTTAGCCTCCCCGAATGTAGGAGAAGGCTTAGTTAGCCTCCTTGACTAAAGGTAGGCATGGGTGTGCTCATACTGATGTCATACAATGCTCCTCTGATGTCAATTAAGTCAATAAAAAATAGGATAGTGGTTTAACTAGGCCAATTGACCAAAATGAGTGTGTATGGTGGTAAATATCTCCAACAGCTTCATGTATGCACATATGGCATTTGGAATTATGGATGCAGGAGAAACCTTCCAGTGGGCTATGGGCATAGATTTCATCAACAAAAAGGATACTATCTTAGTCATCTACTTGGATGACATCATTTTATTCTCACGGTTTGATGAAGAACATGTAGCACATCTGGTGAAGATGTTCAGAACGTGCGGGAAGTTTGGCATGTCCCTGAAATCAAAGAAATATTTCTTTTCCATGAGGGAGTGGAAGTTGTTGGGGCATATAATTTCCCAACAAGGAATCTGGATATATCCAAAGAGGGTTGAGGCTATCAATAAAATTGAGCTCCCTTGAAATAAAGTTGAGGTCCAGTCCTTTCTGGGAAGACGAATTTTCTGAGAATATTTATTGCTGCCTTCACCAAAATAGTGGAATATATAACCAAAATGATGGGGAAGGATCAAGAAATCAAGTGGACACCTGAGGAAAAATAGTCCTTTATGGACATAAAGTAGGCCATTTATGAAGCTCCTATACTAGCCATCCCTAATTTTTCTAAATATTTCCTCATATTTTCATTTCCCTCAGAGCACACAGTGGCAGGGGTATTGTTGTAGAAAAATACTAAAAGACATGAACAACCCATTGCTTTTTACAGCAAGACCCTGAGAGATGCTCCCCTGAAGTATAATATCCTGGATAATCAATCATATTCCTTTGTAAAGGCCCTAAAGGATTTCTGAGTGTACATCTTGCATTCCCATATTATTGCTCATGTCCCCACCAGCGTTGTAAAGGATATTGCGGGATTGATCTCCAGCATTGAATATGACCTGGAGATCAATCCCACAAATCTTATCAAAGGCCAAGGACTAGCAAAAATTATGGCTCAATCCAGCTGTGATGCTCTCAGCTTACATAATACACATGTTTGTTGAATTGATAGTAGAAGAGAAAAGTCCCCAGGGACATCCAAGTCCCCCAGTAGGTGAGCATTTTATGTCGTCCTTGTGGTACACTGATATCATTTTTGTGTTAAAAAATATGAAAGCCCCATAGGGATGGACGGGACCAGGGCCATATTTATCAAACAAAAAGCATATAGGTTCTGCATTTTGGAGGGAAAATTGTATTGGAAGGAGCCATGAGGGGTGTTATTAAACTATGTGGAGGAGCAGGAGGCAAAGAGGCTAATTGAAGAGTTTCATGTAGCAAAATGTGGAGGCCATCATCATTAGAAGGCCACTATAAACAAGATCATGAGAATAGGGTCTTATTGTCCCACCACCTTCTCTGAAACTCACAAGAAAGTTTCTTCCTACCACAAATGTCAAATATTTGAGGGGAGAAAGAATCTACTACTGTTTCCTTTGAAACCCATAAAGGTTGAAGCCCCTTTCTAGCAATGGGGACTAGATTTCATTGGATAAATAAATCCACTTTCTGCAAGGCACCACAAGTGGATCCTCACTGCCACTGACTACTTCACTAAATGGATAGAGGCCATCCCAACAAGACAAGCTACCAAGACAGTGATCTTGCAGTTTTTGGAGGAGCATATACTATTAATATTTGGGGTCCTTGGGAAGATAATCATTGATAATTCTCATTCTTTCATATCAAATAAAATGGTTGAGTTTTGTTCCAAATTTCACATACAATAGGGACACTCCGCATCATACTACCCACAAGGAAATGATTTGGCTGAATATTCAAACTATCAAGAAACTGTTGTAGGATCACAAGAAAGCATGGCACACAAAGCTAATCCATGCTTTGTGGGCTGACAAAATTAACATGAAGAAATCCATTGGAACCTCACCTTTCCATATTGTTTATGGATCTGAGGTGATTTTTCCTAGTTCCCTAATCTTTCCAGTGATGAAATTCATACAAGAGGAGGAAACAAAAACACATCCAACTCATAGGAGGATGGATTAGTTGATTGACCTATAGCAGCAGGGGGAGAAGTTATTTGATAGAACTCGTAAGTTTCAGGAGAAAATGAATGAAATCTTTGACAAAAGGACTAAGACGGATAATTTCAAGTTGGGAGATGTAGTTTTTCTATGGGATGCACCACATGAGGACAAAAGAAAACATGGAAATTTGTATCACCTGTGGAATGTCCCATATAAGATTTCATCCTACATAAAAAATAATGCCTATGTTTTGGATGAGATGGAGGGTGGGCTAGTATCTGGAGCTCCTGTAAATGGGAGGCTCCTTAAACATTATTTTCTATAAAGGTAAGTTCAGCTCCATTGTCATTGTATATACCATTTTATTTGAACATTGCATGTATGGATAGCCCCCTTGTCAAAATTAAAGCCCAAGGTGAAGGCAATAAGGTCTCCAGTAGGGGTTGTAATTTAGTTTTATTGTTTCAGGTGAATTTGAAGTTGCGGGAACTTGGTCTACGTGCTTTTTTGCTACCTCACAAGGAGGATAGAATCCCTGATTTTGATTCGTTGTTATCACTTGTGCTAAATTTTGAATACTTCAACCTAAGGAATATTCACTAATTTCCCCTCCAAAGGTTCAGACCAATGAAAAATGAGAGGTACGGTATAAAAAAAAAATTCATGTCTTTTGACCTAGAGGTGTGTAGGAAAGGGGTTTGAAGTTGCTTGGGAGGCTTAATCCTAATCCTAAATGTCAAAACAGTCAAAAAAATCCTTAGGTGTGACCTTGGAGATGAACTTGATGTGAAAAATCTAACCAAGGATAAGTCTTGGAAAAAACTGATGGTGGCGATCGAATCTGCAAAAGAGATCAAAGGGACAAAAATCATTTCCGCCAAAGGAATTGGGATCAGAAGTGCAAAAGAGGTAAAATATTTGATTATGAAAAAGTGAAATCCCGACTTCTGCCTTCTGCGATCTGGGATTCGACGGTCCAGGATAGTTCCTCGATAGATCAACGATCTGAAAATAAAATGGCAAAAATTAGAAAGCGAAAGATATAAAATTTTGGTCGTAAAGAGTTAGAACTTATGCCTTCTGCTTTCCACAGTCCAAGATATGACGGCTCATAAAGTTTCTACTAAATATTGATGGCGTGGAAAGAAAATGCCAGAAGCGAACACGGTAACGTTTTGGGTTGTAAAATTTCCACTTTCTACAGCCCGCATCTTTACCTCATATCAATGGCTCGAACAATGTCTCCCTAAGATTGATGGTGCAGAAAAGGGAAACATGTGCACAGGCTAAGCAGACCTCCCAATATGTGAGATTGGATAAACACCACATTTTTTCAACTATGGTGATCAAAGGTTTGAATGGATGTGACTGATGGTGAGGTGAGATCAATAGAGGAGAACAATTACGCTAATACAACAAGCATGTGGAAATGATCATTCAAAATATGCAGAATTTGGTATGCCTCGTAAGTTTGAATGAAAGACATTTAAAGGGAATTCTGATCAAAGGATGAAAATTATTCCACAATGTGAACTAGCATGGAGTAACTCACGAGGAATTTTTTTTGAGATTTACGGAGCAAGCAGGTTCAGACACGTGCTTCCATTTCCTTGTTTTGGCTAACAAATCAATGGTCCACAACGATTTCGCTAGTTAAAGATGTAGGGAAGGAGAAAACCTTTTGTAGTCTGTTGAAGGTGCTATGATCCATCATTTTCATCTAGCAGGTGTGGCTTACAGGTGTTCAATATCCCATTTTTGTCCATGATGCACGCCCCAACATGGTTTTATGTTTTGGCTTGGGATCATGGAAAATCCTCTAGATCAGAGGTTGTCAATAATTTATGTGTTTGGGATTGATTCTTGGTTAGGGTAAATGAGTCTTTCTCTATTTTGAGGCTGATCTCGGGAGCCTAGGACTCTATAAATATACCCTCGAAAGAGGAATAAAGGGTTGAAAACTTTCATTTAGAATCTTAGCGCTCGGGTTTTGTAGCTCTGTTATTTTCTTGGAAGCTTTAATGAAAAGTATGCCCTTAGTTTTCTGAGATTCATCAAGTTGTTACCTGTTCAGTCTATTTTTCATGTACTTAATTTTCATGTATGCTTTTTCTGCCAATACATTTCTAGGTTGCATGCAAGGAATTCATTTTTGATAGCTCTCCTTCCATCAGAAATCGTATTTGTTATGTGCTGGTAATGAATTTGATAGAATTCATCAACAGATAGGTGCTCTATTTCAATTATTATCCCTGTTATATTTCTTCTAAAGGTGTTCCCATAGATTCATCCTTGATAGATGCCTCTGTTTATTACTGGGATATTTATTCATTTCCATCTATCATCACTTCAAGAAAATTTGACTAAACATAATAGTCGCGTTGCCTCAGATTTCATAGGAAAATCACCTCTCATTATTGTTGTAATCCCCTTGAATATTTACAGGCTGTGAATCCATTTCCCAATGGTTTTCTTGTCTATATGTTTCACCATATTTAAATATGCAAATATCTTGTTCCCCTCAGAAATCTAGCCTTCTAAAAGCTTGCTTAAAGCCATATGTATATGTGAATGTTTTTGTGACAAGAGAGATCCCTCTTTGACTGCATTATCTAGAATACAGTGTAAATGTTGGTTTTAAATGGTTACCCATGTGACTTCCTACCACAACCATAGGAAAATTATGGGGTGCTAACAGATAGAATTTAGGAACCTAATACTGAATAAAGTGAATAAATTCGTGATGAAGTAATGTTTAATATTAATAACTACATAAGAAAGACTACACATGAATAAAGTGACAATAGAATTTAGTAACCTAACTACATCTCTGAAATGGGTCTTGTTCCAATCATCTATTTTGTAAATATTTACAAGAGAATTGAAAACATTCAGCTCACATCAATTAATGAGATGTATAATACCCCTCACATCAACTTTAATTCCATGAACATACCTGTATATTTAAAGAGCATAGTCCAAACCATTGAGATTATGTTGGTAAATCTAAGGTGTACCAATGGTGTTATTGGTGTATATGGTAAACCATTTCTTTAATGAATCGATGTCTTTCATCGTGTTACCCCTTATATGATACTTATGCATGAATGAAAGGTTGCATAATGACAACAATGCCTACATAAAAAAATTGAGATCTTCCCAAAATTGTTCAATTATGGGGGGATTAGTTGATTTTAAGCCTCGACTTCATTATCAAATTTAATTCATTTTATACATATTTATGGAAGTATTTATCATGATTTATTATCATCTTCTTCATAAAGTTATATTTGTTCTTCATAGTGACCAATTTTGTTATTTTAGGAAATACATTTTTCACATAACTTGGCATCACTGTTTGAGGACACACACCCACACACACCCGCACACACATTTCTCAAAAATATCTATTTCAATAAGTTTAATGACTTGAAACATAAATTGTATTGTACATGGAGATGGAGGTGCATAAATCCATAACATCTGTTGGGTGTGCTAGGTTTGTGGGACATCTTCATGGGTTGGTTGTGTTAGGTTATTTCCTTAGTGGTATTATTTTGAATTTATCATATGTCTTGATTTCGTTCTCATATTTAAATTATTTCATCTCCACCAACTCACATTTGTGATGAGGACTAATGCCTAGATTGCAAGCAGAGTCAAGAAGAGAGGGATTATGATGGAACACCATTACCATTTTTTGATTTAAAAGGTGGAGGGTTTTTTATTTCCTAATTGGTAATTATTTTTGAAATCCTAGATGTATTTGGTACATAAAATATAGGTCTTTGTATGAAACGATTTTCCAGAGTGCTCGTTAACAACTGTAGTCCTTATTTGACACCGCTTGGAATTGTTCCTCCATATTAATTTTATGTTGGCATTTTTTATTTAATGTATCTCCAACAATATTGTTTCCACTCCATTATGTCCTATTATACCATATTCACCCCACCTAGATAAAAATAAGGCCATGTCGCAACTATTATATCCATTTGAAACCGAACAATAATCTGCTTAGATGGTTGTTCTAGAAACCCAGGTTCGCTAAAGTTCTTAGCTTGTTGAAATCCTTTTCATTTCCAAGATATCCCTCCAGTTGATTTTCAATGATGCCTACCTTAAATATACCACATATCATGTGATTCCCATCTATAGCCTCCACCTCATTTATATGTTTTCATTGTTCAATGAACCATTTTAGTGGTGGAAGTGTAGTAGTTGTTACAGATGCCATGGGAATTTCTATTTAGGTCATTGGAGAGTCAACAATAGGTGTAATATGAAATTATTGGGCAAAGTGATATCTAATAATGTTATGTCCATTGTAGTACACCTTTGAGTAATTTAATCCCTGCCAATGGGATTTAATGAGCTCCAAAGGAAGTGAAGTTTCCCATACCTTCCAGGCCATTAAATGAGGTGATCGAAGCCAATTCTGACTCCTCTTCTTGATTGTTGCAGAAAAATAAATTTCCATCATTTCCAAGTTGTTGTAACATATTATGATCAACCATTGTTTATGTAATGGGGAGGGGTATTGAAATCCCATTATGTTCCATGATGGCTCTATTTTCCTCTTGAAAGAGACTTGGATACTTATTCCACATTCTCCTCATTTTTCCTCCACAAGGAGTCATCCCTATCATATTAAAAATTTGGATTAAGGAGCAAGAACCTTAGGCACTCTTGTTCCCTAAAACAAAATTTCCAAGAATCCTCTCAAGCTTTTCGTAACTGATACAATTGGGAAACCAACAAGATAAATAAGTATTCATCTACAAGTACCATAAATGTGCATGTTTTCATTTTTTATTCAGCTAATTTTTCATTTGCATGTTTCTTTTGAATAAATATGCATTATAATATGTGTGTGTGTGTGTGTGTGTGTGTGTGTGTGTGTGTGTGTGTGTGTGTGTGTGTGTGTGTGTGTGTGTGTGTGTGTGTGTGTGTGTGTGTATGTATATATCAAAGTTATCCTAGGACACTTTCTTTTTTTATTATTTTGAGAAATGGAGTAGGAACACCTAGGCACTCTTGTTCTCACAAATAAAATATCTAAGAAGCCTCTTAATTTTGTTGTAACTGAAACAATTGAGAAACGAACTAGAGAACTAGTATTAATCTACAAGTACCATAAATATGCATGTTTTCATTTTTTTTCAACTAATTTTTCATTTTGCACCTGTGTTTGAATATATATTCATTATAATATATAAAATATATATAATGTAAACAAGGTGCTCCTAGGAAACTTTGCTTTTGGATCATTTTGAAAAATGGAGCAGGAACACCTAGGCACTCTTGTTCCCGCAAATAAAAATTCTAAGAAACCTCTCAAGCTTGTTGTAACCGATACAATTGGTAAACGAACAACAGGACTAGTACATATGCACCGCCATAATAATTTAGGGCAGCAAAATGCCTAACTAATAAAATTTCTTTATTATACCACTTTTGAGTTCCTTCAATTTTAACAAGCACCCAGTCCTAGATGTGTTTAAAACTTTGATTCCAAAGAAAATCCCAAGTAATATCTCACCATCAACGTATTCAAAACTATTTGAGTCACTAGGAATCCTTTGATACTAACTCAACCCCATTAGCATGTTGATGTATTTGTAACTTTGGAATTTATTCACTTGTATAAATTATGTATTGTACCCCGATGTTTTTATCGGGAAGTATCTGTAATGTAATTGAGTCATGTCATTCCCCGATGCTCCTATCAGGAGAATCAATAATGTAAACAAGTCATGTGAAGTTATTGAGGTTAAAAATCCATTGTAAGTCAGGGAAATCGTCCCCAAAATTGAGTTAAGGTTAACCCTCCATGTTGGTTGGAGGGAAAATTCCCCAAAGTTGTGGGGCACTAGGGTTATTAGACTCTCTTAGAGATGTCGACCCTAGTAAGTAATTGTTAAGTAAGGCCGACTTGTTGGAGTGGACATTAAGTGAATGAAATAATATAAATAGAGTGAGCCTCTCTATTTATCACACACACACACACTCACTAGGGCACATGAGTGAGAGAGGAGAAGCTCTCTCAAGTGAGAGAGAGAGAACAGCTGTGGAGATCATCTTTTCTATCTTTGAGTTTTACTGCTTCCATTGGTTCTCATTCTATCTCTGAGGAAGTTGTGGGTTTTTCTCCTTTATGGTTTCCCCGATGAAAATTCTTTGTGTCTCTTGTCTCTTTTGTTTTTTTTTGAGCATGTTATTCTCTCAGATAATTTCCTATATCATATTGCTTAAATGATAAAAATCTAACATGGTATCAGAGCTAACTTGAGAAGAAGACACTATGTAGTTGTAGAAGCTAGGGATTCTTACTTTTTGGGTCTCTCTCCATAATCCATCATCAAAAGGAGGCTAGGCTACCTCTCCATTGAAGGGCGCATCTTTCTGTCGAAGCAAAATTTCATTCCGGGCATTTTCAGTTTTTGCCGCGGGAAATTAGGGCTTTTTACAGAAGAGGAATTTTTGAGTGAGCCCGAAATAGGATTTCTCTCCTCCTAAAAATTGAAATTTAGAGACCAAGGTCAAGATTTTTGGTTGGGTAAAACTCTGAGAAAGTCAAACACTAGTTTTAACCCGGGCCTAAAAAACCCTAAAATACTAAAATTGGTAGTTTTTGTACATTCGTTGTATCTTGATATTGTAGGAATTTTGCAAGATGTTCCATATATGGAGACAACTATAATGTCTATCATAATAATTTCAGACCCTTATGATGAAACAGGGACACTTGGAATTCCGTACAAATTTTCTTTGCTAAATAGTCCCGAAATAAGTCACCTTGGGAAAAATCTCATAATTCCCAATTGGTGAAAGGAATTCTGGTAAAACCTTTGGTGTTGGAAATAATACTGATGAGGTTACCTCAATACAAAATTTTAGACATAGAGGAATAGTAATTTCATAGATACCGTAGAAATAGTATTGGGAATTTCTATAGAAGAAATTGGAAAACTAGGGCTTCATGTTCGGGGAGCTTCCCTCCACTATTTTAAGAAAAGGAATACATTGGACAGCTCGAATTGAAGAGGTCTATCTTTCTATCCAAATAGATCTGAAAGATTCCAAGTTTTGAAAATTAGGGTTTCTCTAACAAACCCTAGATCAGCTAGCTCTAGAACGAGGACGGACACCTCAAATTGGTAAGATCTAATCTTTTGCTATTTACATTTGAGGTTCTCATTTCTAAATGACTAGTCACACTAGCTTGATGACAAAATTGGTGATATTGAAAAATTCCAAGCATGGAAGTATTGGATCTCACTGGTTCTTGAAGAAAATGAATTGGACACCTACAGAAGTGGAGAGGTTCCAGTTCCAGAGGGAGATGAGGATAAAATCCTTACACGAGAAGAACTTGGTCAAGGCCAAGAAGATCATTGTTGATTCAATCACAGATCACCTTATACCACAAGTGTCATCCCTAAAGACATAGAAATAGATGTTTGATTCCTTGACCAATCTATTTGAAGGGAAGAACATAAATCAAAAGATGACTTTGAGAAAACAATTGAATAATGTGAAGATCGAGAATGCAGAAACCATGCACTCATACCTTACAAGGGTCTCTCAAATCAAAGAACAACTTGAAGCAATAGAAGAATAAGTGGAGAATGCAAAAGTTGTGATAACTACCTTGAATAACCTCCCAGGATCAAGGGATTCATTCATTCGAAGAATTTGTGCCAAAAGGAAGTGATTACTTTGAGCAGACTCTGGGAAGAGTACACACAAGATGAAGCTCGACTCATAATAAGAGAACAGAAGATGGGATCAACTAAAGATCAAGCTCTCACAATCCAAAGAAGATCCCTCAAGTGATAAGGAATACAAAGGACTTGACTCTTGAAAAACCTCTTATCCATATTATCATTTGGATAAGAAATGATGAATGCAGAAGATGATGAAGCTGAAGGCTCAAGAAGGAGTGTTATATGCCAAAATAAATTTAGTTTTCAATAAGGTCACTCAGACGATTTATTTTTTCATAGGATGAAGATTTCAAGTCATATTATGAAGGATATTAGGGTGACTAAAAAAATGAAGATCTTTGATGTTCTGTTATGTGATAAAATTAAACTTTTTATCTTTCGATGGCTTAGGCAAGTTTTCCAATAGCTCATTAGCCACCGAAAATCTTTGGTTTCAACAGCTAACAGTTTAATGCAGGACCATGATTATCCACCAAAAGCTGGCTCATTACATTATTTGTTAAAATTCTGGGAAAAGGACTTTCGGTGGCTTAGGTGATATTTTTAGGTGATCATTAGCCACTGAAGAGATTTGGTTTTGGAAGCTTAGTGAGCGGTTGTAGGAGGACATTAACCACCAAAAGCCAATAAAATACGTTTTTGGAAAGGGCGTATTTAAGTGGCTTGGGTGAATGTGTCAGTGGTTCATTAGCCACCGAAATCTCAGCATTCAATAGCTAACAGATAAAACCCTAGATGCTCTTAACCACCGAAAAGGCCAAAAGAGGAAACGATTACCTGTCCATCAAATCAAACTCGTCAGCACAAGACAGGTCATGATTTGGCATGATGAACCACCGAAAGGACGAGGAAACTGTAGTAAGGCATAAATCGACGATTGAAGAGGTCATTATTGATATGACCTAACTGATGGGAATCAAAACCCTTATCTACCCTCCATTTATCCCATGACTACAGTAAGTCTCCACTAAATACCAAGTTCAAATTAAAAAATGATTACTGGGCAAGCTGTCTCATAGATATCACCAAAAGCTATTGTCCTCTCACTCAATCAATTACCAAGTATTTAACACCTCAGAATCAGTGCCCTACCTCCAGTACACTCCAGTACACCTCTAAAAATCAGCCTGCTAACCTCTTCCACAAAATTTGAATTCGACTTTTGCAGGCACTCAAGAGCACGATTCAGAAATGAAGAAAGGAGAGCTTGCTCTCAGGAAAGAACTAGGAGACATCAGCTACCTAGAATAACATCCATAAGTCTACTATTTCTTCAAACATGCAAGTTGCTACAAATTTTGTGAGAAAAATCAAGGTTCACACCAGCAGGTTGCTAAAGCATTTTCCCTCTCTTTCGATGGCTCCAAGACACTAATAGGAAAGGAGGAGTTCATGGTGGATGATAATTGCAGAGGTGACTGAACTCCCAAGAACTGGGGAGAAGTGGTTTAAAACCACCATTACTAAAAATGTGGAGTTCATATCCTATAGAGAGGTGGTGTGAAAGAAAAGTGTTCCATCCACCTAGCTAGAAGAGAGGTGGTAGCAATTACTAAAAGCCACTATGGTATACATAACTTGTGAAGATAGATGCAATAGGGAAATGATATATCATTTCAAACTAATCAACCATTTTACAGGAAAAATCCCTATAAATTTACCTTTGTACTTACACAGGATCCTAGAAAAAATGGCACACCAGGAGAAGGCTCAGCCAACTAATATTTCTGGAAGATTGTCTCACCATGGTCTTATACAACTCCTTATCCAAGAATTGCTGAATATGAGAAATATGGCATGGACACTTTTTTATTATTTTGGAATGGTTTTGAAATAGGCCTACAACAAGAAGAGAAGGGAAAGTCTCCTTCGAAGAAATCCACCACCCTTAGGAGTGGAAAGACAAAAAGAAGGGCTATTTCACCAGCAATAGTAGATCAGCCTCCTTCCCCTTCTAAAACCAAGCAGGATAAAAGAAACCTAGACTTTAGTGAGAAGGGAGAGGAAATCACAACATAAAGTGAAAACATTCTGAACCTAGACTACTCAGATTCAAAATAAGAAAGGTAGGAAGGTGCTGACCTAGCAGAGTAGGTGGTAGTAGAACCATCACCCACACCAAAAGATCAAGGTGAACCAGTGGAAAAAGCTTCCTCTAGCAATCCCAGGGCATAGAAAGTAAACCAGTTGCTGAGACAAGTGTATGAGATGGAATTTTTAGAAAGAGAGATAAAAAGTAATAATGCCATGTTGACCAAGAGGAATAAGGAGTTGCACAATTCTTTCCTGGAGATGAGAGGAATGTATATCTTACTGAAAAGAAGAAACCTAAGATACATGAAGGACAACACCAGGATGTACAGGATGATCATGCTTCTAAGGCTGGAGGTGAAGAATTCTAGACTGAACCCTAGCACTCATTTTGCACTATAAACCCTAGCTGAAGCAGTGGTAAGCCTTCAGAATCTAGAATCAGTCCAAGTTGCTGCTAATTTTCCAAACGTTGAGCAAGCTGAAGAAATGTCAGAAGGTAAGCAACAAAACTGAAAAGTGTAATTTGGGAGGTTGCTTAAATTTTTGGCAAAACAGGGCTTTCGGTGGCTTAGGTGGATGCTGAAGCGGTTCATTAGCCACCAAAAGAAGCGCTTTCAGTTGCTAACAGACCCAAAATTTTGATTCCTTAACCAGCGAAAGCAGAAAAAGGCATAGAATCAAATTTTGTCAGAAAAGACCAGTTTTGGGTGAACATAAATAGCTCAAGGATGAAGTGTAAAGATGAAAGGTACTGAATAACCCCATCATAGAAGGTATGCTCCAGTTTAGTAGTTACATCAAGGAAGAAAGGGTCACAAACCCTACCTATTTTAGCAAACAATGACTTATCTAGCAAAAGACTAGTTACAACTTTATCCGCAGTACTCACTACAGTCATCAAAGGGTTCAAACAGTGAACAAGTTTTATAGTTAGATAGACTAGTAGTTAAATTAGGGTTTTTTTACCTAATTCTACAAAAAACAATTATTTTGTCTATTTTTAGTAAATCAGATCCAATTTTTTAGGATTTGAATATTTGTGTAAAGGCTATAAAGCCTAAGACTTATGTTATAGAAAAGGTTCAACTTCGGGGACATGTATACCATTACTATTGTCAAGCTTCTCATATTTCTCATGGCCTAATATAAGCTCTTTTGCTATCATATGTTCAAATTTCATTTCTTATCTATTCTGTGCTTATGCTTGAATGTGTTGTTCAGATTTATTCATGTTATTTGATGTCTGATAGCTATCATCCTATCTGCATATTGATGATTTTAATTACAAGTACTTTCCTTATTGTGATTAGCCATTTATATATAACTATTTTATGTAAGAATCTACCCGCATGATAAGTTCTCCATCTATGTACCATATTATCAAACCTCTAAACAATGGTAGTTAGAAGCCTTATCCTTGATTGAGTTTCATGCATGTCTTGAGAGTGTGAGGTCCTGTAGATCACCTGACTTGATCCAGTTAGAAAATATGTAAAAACATTTAAGTTACTAGGCATCCTCGAGCTACAACCTAGAGGATTTTCTTGGAGTGCTAACAAATTGGAGCCATTGCTGGGGAGAGGAGACTAAAGTTAAACTTCCCAGGGAGATGACATAGATCTTGCTTTCATGATGGACAAAGTTTGGACACTATCCGAGTTGCAATCATCTATCTAGAAACTCCATTGCAATAAGGTGGTTTCAAGAAGACCAAGTACCAGATTAAACCCTCAAGGGCCACCTTTATCACCGATTTCAGATCCAGAAGAGATCCTAAGAAGAGCTAGGGCTTTACTAAGGAAGATCTCTAGTGCCACAAAGGAAGCTACATCAGGTATTTTGAGAGATATTCCTATTGTTATTTCTTCTGCTGAAACATTTTATTCTCAGTAATCTATACATGCATCAGAAAGTTTTAGGGTTGGAGTATCTCCAAGAACTACTGCTTGTGAAGATCCAATCCTTGGTGACTCCACTAAGATAAATTTACCACCAGCACTCTTTCAGCTACCTCCCACACCAGTAGTATCTTCTTCCACCCTTTCCATACCCATTTCTAACATGGTTGCTCCTCTGAACAAAATGGAAAGGATCTTGGTAGCTAGGTATGCACCTTTGAATTTACCTGACCCCCTCTCTTCCATGCCCACTGGAGACTATCTCAAATACATGCCTAAATTTACTGGAGAGGGAGATTTCACACTTGAAGCACACCTAGAAGCATTTTACAGCTATGCTGAGAACATAAATATAGAACAAGAATATGTGTGGACTAGGGTGTTTGTACAAATCCTAGATGGTCAGGATAGGAAGTGGTTCAAGGAGTCTCCTGCTGGTTCAATAGCAGGCATTGAATCCCTAGATGACATATTTCTGAAGCACTAGGGAGAGAGATGAGACCACCTCTATTACATCACTGATTTTAGCAATCTAAAGAGAGAGAATGGGGAGTATGTTTCCAACTTCACCAAAAGCTTTAACAAGATGTTCATCAAGATACCCACTGAGATCAAGCCAATTGATACCTTGGCTAAGATCACCTATGCAAATGCCTTTGACTATGATTTCTACCTGCTCCTCAGAGAGAGGATATATGCCTCCCTATCACTCATGCAGGATGCGGCCTTAGAGGTAGAATCTAACATTGTAGAATCTCAGAAGGTCAAAGGAAAGATATATATGAAGAAGCATCTCATAGGCCCTCTTGGGGCTTCTTCATCAGAGAACAAAATTGACAAAATGGCCAAATTATTTGATAATTTGACCGTTGAAATGTTAAGGCTAAAAGACAAAGGATAGATACCTATGATGGGTAAAGGGCCAAGTGATTTTGTTCCCCAAAACCTTAATTTTGTCCCTTATAGAAGAGATAACCCCCCAGTCTAGATCCTTCAAAGGGAGAGGAATCAGGCTGAAGATCAAAGAATCAAAGCTCCCTTTCAGAATGTTGTACTAGAAGAAGAACTAGAGTTCATTCAGGAAGAAGGAGAGGCCGAAGACAACATCAAATACATGGAGGATGAAGTTGAATACACTTTTTTGACATAGGAAGAATATGAGGAATCCCTACTGAATGAGAAGATCACTGAAGAAGTAGTATATTAGGCAGATGATCAAGGAGTTTATAATCTGAGGTCCAGGCTGATTGCTCCCCCTAAGAAGAATGTTTTTCCTGCAAAGCATCCTGCTACTCCAACTAAAAAGGTTAATGTTCCACCAAAGAAGATGGCTATCATTCCCAAATAGCTGCAAAGGCCAGTATAGTCATCAGCCCCTGATCCTATTCAACTCAAGGCTCCACCACAAGAGGTAAGGGTTTCTGATAAACTACATTATTCTTTCAATCTTGAGTCAGAGATTCATAAATTGAATATCCCTTTCCCATTAATAGATCTAATGAAGAATGATTCATTCAAATCATCAATACTAAAATCCCTCCAACCAAAAATACAGTGTTGATGTATATGTGACTTCGGAATGTATTCACTTGTATTTCTTATGTATTGTAACCCAATGTTTATTCCAGCATTGTATTTGTAATGTACTTGAGTCATGTCATGCCCTAATTTTTATTGGGAGGTTCTATAATGTAAACAAGTCATGTCAAGTTATTGTGGGTAACCCTCCTATTGATCAAGGGTTAAAGTCCCCGCAGTTCTGGGGCACTAGGGTTATTAGACTCTCCCAGAGAAGTTAGCCCTAGTAGGGTTTAGTCATGTTGGGAATTATTATAAATAGAGAGCTATCCTCTCTATTTAGCACACACTCACTCATAATCAGTTTTAGCACATAGTTGAGGAAGAGGAAGACACTAGGGCAAGGAAGAAAGAGGTTACTGTTGTCAGGAGATCATCTTACTGTTTTGGGGTTTTACTTTTGGTGCTGATTCTATCTCTGAGGAAGTTGCATGGTTTTCTCCATTTATGGTTTCCCCAAGGAAAAACACTGTGTTCATTGTCTCTTGTGTTTGATTGTTATACTTGTTATTCTCTCAGTTAAAGATCCTAACATAATGCTAGCTTGAATGATAAAATATAACATGGTATCAGAGCTAACCTGAGAAGAAGACACTGTGCAGCTGCAGGAACTAGGGATTCCTACTATGTGGATCTCTCTCCATATTTTTTTAGCAAAATAAGTTTGGAATAACTCTCCTCCTTAGGGTGCATCTTTTTGTCGAAGCAGAATCCAATTCTGAGGTTTTTCAGTTTTGGACCCGACACTACAGCTGAAAATTAGGGCTTTCTACAGAAGTGGAATTTTTTAGTAATCCCAAGCTTGGATTGATCTCCTCCTCAAAATAGAAGTTAGGGATAAAAAATCAAAGAATTTGGTTGGATATAATTCTAGAAAAGCAAAACCCTAATCTATTCATGAACCAGCACTATAGAATTTCAGCTCCAAATCTAGATCCGGCATCTTCAATTGGTAAGATCTAAATATTTTGTATTTCCAATTGAGGTTCTTAGTTAATATTGTTAATCCAAAAATTCCCTCACTCATCTCTCCATGATCTACACCACCCAAGGACACCATTTCATGACCCTCCATTAGACCCCCACACCCTAAAAAAGGCTTAAGGATGAAGAAAAGGGCTTAAAAACCCCAAAAAGGAGCCTAAAATACTCTCCTAGGAGCTAAAGCCCCCAAAAAGCAGCTAAAACCCTAAAAGGAACTAAAATTAGGGTGGAAGGGGCTAAAAGCCAAAAAAAGGGGCTAAAGCCCGAACCAAGGGCTTAAAACCCTAAAAACCCCAAAAAAGCTATAAAAGGAGGGTGTGGGGTAACTCTCAAACACACACCTCTCTTGCATACTGTTGTGCTACCCATGGATGCCTTGAGACACCTTTTCCTCTCAAGCCACCCACATCCCTCTCTCCTCCATCCATTCTCCCCATTGAACCATAGCTCCTCATCCATTGTGGAGTGAGATAGGGAGGTGCTTCCTTCTAGCCAGGGCATGGTGGCCCATTCCACCCAAAGAGAAGGTATAGCTTGTTATTTTTTGTATTTTCTTAGTAATTTCTTTGCTTTCTAATCCATTGTTTATTTGCAGGTTTATTGCCTAACTTGTTTTGCAGGTATTTTGGTTTCTAACATGTTGTTTGCAGGTAGCTAGAGCTAACCCTAACAGTGTTTGCAGAGGGGTTTCTAGCCATTTCTCTTATTTCTGTTCTTTATTTTATTTCAGCTTTCTTTTCAGCATTTCAACACGCAGGAGCCTACCCTTTTGTCCTATATACAGAAGGGAGCGATCACTACCCCTATAGCAAGGAGAAATCCCTGCTACAGAACTGGATACCATACCAGGTCGATCCCATAGGATCCCTGGTCTAGCTTTTTAAAATTTCAAGTTTTTTCCATTTATGCCGTAGTTTTTAAAATTTCCTATTAGATCTAGGTTAAATCTAGTTTATTTACTATTTTTATTATTGTTGAATCCTCTTCAAGGCAAATCTGAGTCTGTTTGTCCACAATACAGGTTACTGTCAGCCGGATCTGACTCAGGATCAGAAAAAACACAAATCCATGGTAGGTCGCACTTATCGGGCCTAAACAGGGGATGAGGTCACTCTTTTTGGCCTAACATGCATGACCAGGTTGCCCTTAAACCTCCAAAATGTGCGACTTCACTCAAAAACATAGACTGCTTCTGTCTGTGAAATCTATGCGACCCCCTTGCCTGTTTCTGAAATTTTTTTATGACCCCTTCACCAGATTTGATCAGAAATGTGCGGTCTATCAATCAAAGGTTAAATTTTAGTTTAATAGGGATTGTCAGTGTAGCTCAGCTGCCTTTGTCCAGCACATTAGTTTAATTTCAGTTTCTGTTTTAATTTACTGTAAATTCATGAACAAACAATGTGTAAATTCCAAACAAATTTTAATGACTTAATGAATGTAGTTTAACTAAAATTGACAGTAAAATTAATAGTCATCACCCTTCAGGGTATTCTGGGATACAACAAAGGGCAATCTTGTATAGTCCTAGGCCCTTCATTGAATATTGTTCTAAACCATTAAAACCCGATTACCTAGAAGGTCGAGGGGGTAGAGAAGGAGGGCTTCTTATGGCAGTAAGCGTCCTCCTTGTTGACCAACCTTGCATCTGGGAGGTGACCTTGTGGATCTATGGATGGGATTAGTCTCATTATGTTGAGATCCTAGCAAATTCTCTTGGTTGAAGAGAAATATCAGTGTGAGGTAGTCATCTAGTTAGGCCATAAACATTCAGGGTCAAAAACTGTATTTGTTTACAAATTTCTAGTTATTCATTGCATGCACAACAATGATATGAACTCTTCCATAATATGATGAATCCATAAACCATTTACAGCCACCTGATACTAGAAATATAGAAAAAAAATACACCATACCAAGTAATCAACCCAACTCAGTTCATGACGCTGAGAGAGCCTTAAAATTTATCAATTTACACTAAGTTCAAACAATCTGTAGTCTTTGAGGACATAAGTCCCTGACTGCTTCAACGATGGGAAGTACTTGGGCTCTGCCTAGAAACTCATTATGAGGAGTACCATGGGAACCCCAAAGTAGCTAGCCACTGAGAGGAATTGCCAAGTGAAACGGGCAACGACCCCCACCAATTGAGTAGAAACGCCCATGAGGAAAAAGCCAAGCACTGTATTCTGGCAGTCTTGGTGGCCGAGTGACCACCTACAGCCAATAGGAAGCCATTGAAACTGGGGTCCAAATGTCATTCCAACCATTTTGATAAACATCTAACACAATTGATCCCTCATGCTCTTCCTCATGCCTAAGAGGTGAACCACCACCATTTGGGGCATTGAATTGACACCGTCAAGCCTATTCTTGATGACCTTGCACACCATCAAAAGACCACATATCCTCTAATTTATATTCATACCCATATCAGTCTGAACCAAACCTCCACACAGCACCATCAATCCCCATGGTTGGTGCAAATCCGGATCCATTTTCCAACATAGCCATAGCTAGTGGACCCATGTCCACATCACAACCTGTCACCCACAACCCAGTAGGTGGCCCAAGCATAGTCATGCAAACTATCATCAGTCAGCTTCCACCACCTATAGTGACCAGCTAAGCTGGCCCACTTGCAACACATGGGGGTAGTGTCCCCTCCACACACACTGCCCCTCCTTCCACACAGGGGGGCAGTGGACCTTCCACTTACGTTTCCCCTAAAATAATACATGGGGGAAATGTCCCTACCACCCATACTATCCCCCCCACAACACTTGGGGGAATTGGCCCATCCACAATGGTGCCACCATAAGTACCCTCAGTTGTGCAGATGCATTATGCACTTGCAAACCCCACCACCATCGCAGCTCCATCCCACATCAAATTGGGGTCAAACTTTCCTTCCATGGCTTGTCTTAACTTGCCTAATTTGGCACAGTTAACAAATGACCTCATCTGCCACCAAGATTTCTAGCCACCCGTGCCAACCAAGCTGCCATCAGACATTCCCAAGTTTGAAGGAAAAGTAGGGGAATGTCCCCAAAACCACATAATGACATTCCATCTATGGTGCTCGTCAAACAACATCATAGATGATTCCATCAGACTGAGGCTATTCCAATGCACCCTCACAGGTGCTGTATCCAAATGGTACATTGAGCTACCATAAGCCAAATAACCTGATTTCAATTCCCTAGATTTCAAGTTCCTACAATATTTCCAACTCCCTGCTAGATATGATGAGGGGGTGGAGATCTTGCTATCCTGCAGTCAGAACATCGCCACTCATATAACTGACCACTTCCATGAGTGGCGGTGACGCCGTAGCTTATGTAAAATCAAACTTGACAACATGATCTTCTTGGATTGGTTCCTCAAGACCTTGCTCCCACCCATAGAAAAGGATGTCGCATCCGAATGTCCTCAATTCGAAGAAGAGGCCATACTAAAAGCCCAACAGTTTGACTTGATCTATGCTCAGTCTAGATACTTTTACACCATCATCCCAGATGCTTCCTGCATAGGCACCTCTTACCGCGATGCACCGGGGGTATCCCATGCTGCAGATGGCATCAAAGGATTAGTCTCCCAACAGACACAACACCAACTGACACTGTTAACCCAAAAATCCCCCACATAGCTCTCAATGGCCTACACCACCCAAGGACACCATCTCACAACACTCATTTTACTCCATAAGACCTTCCATTTGACCCCACACCTCCAAAAGAGCCCAAGGATGAAGAAAAGGGATAAAAACCCCAAAAAGGAGCCCAAAATAGCCCCTTAGGAGCTAAAGCCCTCAAAAAGGGGCTAAAGTTAGGGAGAAAGGGGCTAAAGCCCTGACCAAGGGCTTAAAACCCTAAAACCCCTTGGAAAAGCTATAAAAGGAGGGTGGGGGGTCACTCTCAAAACACCTCTCCCTTGCCTATTGTTACATTTCCCGTGGATGCTTTGAGACCTTTGCCTCTCAAGCCACCCACATTCATTCCCATTTGAGCCATTGCTTCCCCAACCAAGAGAGAGAGAGGCTTCCAGGAGCTAGGGCATGGTGGCCCATTACCCACTAAGAGAAGGTATATTTGTGTTTTTTGTGTTTACTTCTTAGTTATTTAGATTGCTTTGAATTCTAACCATTGTTTCTTGTAGGTTTTATTTAACATTGTTTGTAGGTTTTACTTAACATTGTTTCCAGGTTTCTGGGATACGACGAAGGGAAAGCTCGTATAGATCTAGGCACTCCATAATATTTTCCCCAAACCACTAAAACCAGGTGACCTGGAAGGTAGAGGGGGTAGAGAAGGAGGGATTCTCACGGCACCAAGTGTCCTCCCTGTTGACCAACCTAGCATCCGGGAGGTGACCTGAGGATATATGGATGGGATTAGTCCAATTGTGTTGAGAGACCAGCACCTTCTCTTGGTTGAAGAAGAATATTACTGTGAGGTAGACATCTAGTTAGGCCAGCAAACATTACAGGTTAATCACTGTACTTGCTTACAAATTTATGTTTATGGTTGCATACAAAACCATGACATGAAATCTACCATGATGAATTCATAAACCATATTGCAGCAACCAAATACTAGAAAAAACAAGCAAACCAACACACCATACCAAATAATTAACCCAACTCAATTCATGACACTGAGTAAGCCTTAAAATTTACCAAATTTACACTAAGTTCAATCAATTCTGCAGTCTTTGAGGACATAAGTCCCTGACTGCTTCAACTGTGGGAAGTACTTGGGCTTTGCCCAGAAACGCATTGTGAGGAGTACCATAGGAACCCCAAAGTAGCTGGCCGCTGAGAGGAATTTCCAAGTGAAATGGAAAATGACCCCTTATGATTGAGTAGAAGCACCTATGAGGAACAAGCCAAGTGTTGTCTTCTAGCAGTCTTGGTGGCCAAGAGACCACCTTTAGCCAATAGGAATCTATTGAAACCAGGGTGCAAATCTCATACCCACCAATTTCATACACAAAAGAGAACACAATTGATCCTCCATGATCTTCCTCACGCCTAAGAGGTGAACCACCACCATTTGGAACACTTGATTGACACCGTCGAAGCCGTTCTCAGCAATCTCCCACACCATCAGAGGGCCACATCGCCTTTGATTCTGATTTAGGCCCGTATCAGTTTGAACCAGACCTCCACACCCCACCATCAAGCCCCATGGCTAGTGCAAACTTGGATCCATTTTTCAGCCTAACCTTAGCAAGTGGACCCATGTCCACATCACAACTCATCACCCATAACTTGGCAAGTGGCCCAAGAACAATCATGTAGATTGTCATTAGCCAACTGCCACCACCCATAGTGACCAGCCAAGCTAGCCCAGTGGTAACACAAGGGGGTAGTGGCCCCTCCACACACACTGCCCATCCTACCACACAGGGGGGCAATGCACCAGCCACCTACATTGCCCCTACTGTCATACATGGGGACAATTCCCCCGCCACCCATACAGCCCCCCACACAACACTTCGGGGCATTGGCCCATCCGTAATGGGGCCACCACAAGCCCCCCTAGCTATCCAGATGCACTATGCACCTGCAAACCCCACCCCCATTGCAACCCTATCCCACATTAAATTGGGATCAAATCTGCCCTTCATGGCTTGTCTAAACTTGCCTGATTTGGATAGATTAATAAACGACCTTGTCTGCCACCAAGCTTTTTGGCCACCTATGCCAACTAAGGTACCATCAGACATCCCCAAGTTTGAAGGAAAAGCTGGGGAATGTCCCCAAAACCACATAATGACATTCCATCTATGGTGCTCATCCAACAACATTGTAGACAACTCCATCAGGCTAAGGCTGTTCCAACGCACCCTTACAGGTGCTACAGCCAAATGGTATATTGAGTTGCTGCAAGCCAAGTATCCGGACTTCAACTCCCTAGCCTTCATGTTCCTACAGTATTTCCAACTCCCTATTAGATATGATGAGAGGGTGGAGATCCTGTTATCCAATCACCAAAGCACTGCCACTCACATAACTGACCATATCCATGAGTGGCGGTGACATCGAAGCTTATGCAAAATCCAACTAGACGACAGGATCTTCTTGGATTGGTTTCTTAAGACATTACTCCTGCCCATCGCAAAGGATGTCACATATGAATGTCCCCAATCTAAAGAAGAGGCCATACTGAAGGCCCAACAATTTGATCTCATTTATGCCCAGTCTGGATACCTGGACACCGTCATTCTAGATGCTCCCCATCCAAGTACCTCCTACCACGATGCACCGGGGGAATCCCACGATGCAGACGACATCATAGGGTCAGTCTCCCAACAACCATAGCCTCGACCGACACCACCTACTGTTACACCACAACTAAGCAACATTGCTAATGTTTCTTACCAAAACCAAGCTCCGGACTATGCTAGAATGATGTCTCAGTCCAGAGCGACAACTTCCTATGCACAACCTGCACCGCCGCAGCAGGCTCAGGCCATGACTTGGCCAACACAACAATATGTGGGGAAAATTCCCACATTTGTGGCACCACCACCTCCATAAATATACTATGCACCGCCAGTGCAACCAGTTCAATCCCTCGCCCCCACTCCTCTCGCTTCATTGGGATAGGTGTTTGCACAGCAAAATCGTGCCAACCAGCGGACCTCCAACAATCAACAAGGGAAAGCTAGGAATAACCAGCCCCACAACCAAGGAAATAACCAACCACAGGGAGGTGTCCCAATAATTCCGCAGCAAACCAGCCATCCTAGAATCCCCCACGACCAAATGCACCAAGACGTAACACTCCGTTGCACACAAACCAACCATGCACACTCTATGAGGTCTATGTGCACTACACATTCAAGTGTCCCTTCATGGGTCATGTGAAGCAGGCCATTCGAAATGAGGCTCAGTAGGCTGCCAACGCTGCAACCCAAGCACCACCCAACTCGACACCTCAAAAGCCTCCTCCTATGGTGCTTCAAAACCCATTGCCAGTCCAAGGACTGGTGGCAACTGCAGCCCCTCCCCAATCTAATCCCAATGCTCTGGGGGCACCACCCATGGCTGAAACAGGTGTTCACCACCTACTAGCCATGACAACTGAAGAGGTCAACTTGCAAACCAGACAGAATCAGTACCATACCACCACCAAACTTGTTGACTCATCAGCAGCATCCATGTCTAAAACAATCAACTTACCTCTTCAGCTACCCCTGTTTCCATGCCCCCCCATACGTAGAATCACCAATAATGCCACAGCTAGAGCTATAGTTAGCTATATCATTGTGGATGTTTTGGCTGAAACGCCAACCGCCATGTCTGCTCTTGAGGTACTTAAAACGTGCCCAATGTAGCAAAAAGAATTACTAGCCACTCTAGGGGAAATAGACCCCTCCAAATCCAAGTTAATCACATTTGACATGGAGAATGGAGAGCCGCACATGCCCTCCACTATTGCCTTCCAAATCCCGATGTCCATCCGAAAATTGGTTATGCACCGATGCATAGTGGATGAGGGGGCATCCACGTGCATAATGTCTACCTTGGTTTGGCAGAAGCTTGGATCACCAATTTTGCAACCGTCCTCTACGACTCTACGGGCTTATGATGGACACCCCACTAAAGCCCAAGTAATCCTCCCCCATGTCCCCATCACGTTAGCTGGGAAGACAGTCCTAATCGACATCAAATTCGTCAACGCTCAACTGGACTACAACCTCCTCCTTGGGAGGAGTTACATGTATGCCATGCAAGCCGTCGCATCAACTATCTTCTACCTCATGATGTTCCCCCATGAAGAGAATATTGTGACGGTTGACCAGCTCACCTACCATGATCCGCAAGGGTTAACAATGCCTTCCAACATTATCCCTACCATCACCACCATTAAGCTGCAAGGGGTGACCACTAACGTCACCCCTGCAACCAATACTGTGTTTTAAAACACACAAGCCTCCCCACCATTGAATGTGGGTCCTAGGTTGTTTACCGATCCCACCATGATGCCCTTTCCCATTGGTGTCACCACCACCGACAGAAAAGCAAACTGTGGACTTGTGCATGGTCTCCACCATCACCGACGGTCCATCAGACCTGCCTCTTCCATTGTTTCCACAACCACAGCTCCATCCGCAGCCGCAACCTCAGTTGTAACCTCAACCTCAGTTACCAGGGAAACATTGGGGTTCATTCCTACTCAACATGATCCTTTTCCTTTTCCTTTTCCTTTTCCTTTTCTTTTTCCTACCATCCAGGATCATGAGTAAGTGTACCTTGGCAACCCTCCATGTATAGGATTTCACACTAGGATATCCTTTGTGGTACCTTGAACCACCTACCCTACCTCTAAGGCCTTAGGATGTGTTGACTCATGTACATCCAATTGAGATGATGTTGCACCTACCTCCAGGTCCATCAAAGACTCCTCTTGTCTCCAATCCTGCCCCTATTCCTGCAACAGAGACTAGGGGCAAGGCCACAAAAACCACAAACAATACCATTTACATGATCTCTAGCACCAGTTTCCCTTTTGTCTCATCGGCTATGGAAGATCCACCTGATCTATCTCGGCTCCACTTACACGATGACAGAGAGATCTATATAGACCACCTTCAGTTTTACCCCATTCCATTTAAACCATAGTATGGAATCGGTTCTTCCCATAAAAGACCAAATTCCATAACCTCGCCTTTCTAATGACCTTTGTCTTAGAAAGGGGGCATACCTCTTCGTTGACTCTAATGGACAACTCTTGGAGAACCCCCGCAGTGGGCTCTACCTCAAGAAATTTTATTCTTAACATCACCAATGAGTCACTTCATTTTCTTTTCTTCTTTTTCAACGTTTTTTAGCAAAAATTAGGGGCAGCACCATCAGCTGCTAATCCAAAGTCACTTGGAACTAGTTTGAGACACCTCTCACACTTCTGGGCTCAAATCCTCTATCTCTTTATGAGACCATTGTCTCATGTTTAATAAATCAATTTTGGGACCATTTCCCACAAGTCACCTCAATTTACGAGTCATCACATAATGATGCAAGTGTCTATGGACCTGTACTTGTATCACACTTTCCGATCACTACTCATGCGAGTTGTCAGGCCGCCACCCGTTAAGGACCATAATTTTAGCTTTTATTTTTGTATTTTTAACACATAGTTATCTTTTCCTTCCACCGCACCTTACGCGAACCTCTGGACCACTGTCCACAAAAGAATTTCTTTTTCTTGCATGCATTTGGCATATAAATGCCCTTATACTTGCACTCACATTGCATGTCGTCAATTCCATCCACTGCAACACACACACATGCTCTCCTGACCTCTGTCTGAGAGCCACCTCAGTTTGCATTTCTCTATCACATCGTCTCACAATCCTCTGCCATGATATATCCCACATAGGTAATGGTATGCTTGAGAGCCTTGTACTCCATCCATACTATGTGGATGACCTTTGGACCTCTGTCCACCGTCCCAACATGGCGCACCACTCATGCCACCGCAGTTGGTTGACCACGTTGGATTTTCATTTAAGCTATTTTCTGACTCCTTAAAACAATGAAAATATCGCCGAGCGCAGCTGCTTCCTTTCCCACTCACTAAAGTATAGGAAAGGGCATCTACATCGTCTCGTTTACCTCGTTTTGCAGACCATGTAGACCATCTCATGAAAAGGACCTCCTTGGCACACTCAAGCCAAGACCATTCCCCTTTTCATACTTTTGTTCTTTCTCGGGTAGAGGGGCCGCACTTTATGAAAAATCTCACCACCGGTTGTCGTTAAGCTCTTTTCTAGCTGTCTCAACAAGAAAAGATCGCCAAGCAAATTTGGTTTCGTTCATGCTTGTAAAAGCATTTGAATGACCCTCCAGTTAGTATAGGTTTAACCTTTTTCAGCCTGATTGGACTACCAACAATAAAGAAGTCTCTCATCCCCTCCAAGATGGGCGAGCTCTCCTATGTATACTTTTATCCATTTTTGTGCACAGGAGACTACCAAAGAAAAATAGCCCCCACTGGAGTATTCTTCGTGCTTTCAGACTCTCTTAAAATTGAAAGCGCCATCGAGCATTTCCCTTCTCGGGATCACAAAAAATCCAGGAGATCGTACCATAACGGTGTCCCTAGAAACCCCCCCATAGCAAATACTTTGGCATCATTCCCACATTGGGTCACCCTTATTCAGAGTACTCTGCAATGTGTCTTCCTTGGATCCCATCAGTATCAAAAGCATCCACCTCCTCCAAGTATTTCCCATCTACAGCGACATTCCTAGTATTACAGCTATGATCCCATTCCCTTGAGTCAAGTTTCATTTGCTGCCTAGTCCGCCCTACCATCATACTCTAAACAAAGGAATTTTGAGTCTCCCACTCCCCCCTGCCCCTATTCAGTTTTTTCCCTCCCCCCTCCCCCCCAATTCAGTGAGTCAGTTCGCAGATTGCTTCACACCTTTTGGTTATCCACCTCATGCTCCTGGTCAAGGAAACATCATCGCTTTGACTAGGGGTAGGTCTCCCTCTGTCGATGCCAATACACATATTCCAGAGGATAGACCCAGAGGTCCCTATACCTTGGTTTCATTAACATCATTGATGAGTTCCTTGGACCACTTGAGAGGAATCCTTAGTGCCTCTTGGGATGGTTGTTTCTCATGTGCTCGACTTCAACTCCATCATCGCACCATTGAGATTCGTATAGGATTTGTTCCTCACAATACTTGGTTGAAGACCCTAGATGTCACTTGACTCTAGCACATTGGTCAGTCCACTCGAGGGACCTAAATAGGTTATGTCCCTTGCGATTTCCAGGTTGCGTTGGAGATAGAGATTAGAAGCCCCAGTAGTGCTTCGATACACCTTTATGATTGATGCAGCATACTTGTACCACAGAGACTCTAACTCTCAATCAGTGAGTCCATATAGCTATGTACCATTCCAGATCCAGTAGACCGTCAATCATGAAGATATAGCATTCCATGAGAATGCCATGGGTCCAATGTACCAGATCAGCATTGTATTCAGCCTCACATGGAGGCAACCATCATTGTAACATCAGTTGTAAATGATCGGCTCTTGTATTTTAGAGCATAGATCAAATTATTCTTTTGACATTGTCACAAGCATGGGGATTCCCACCTCATCCATATACATGTCACACATTTGTATCTCACCCATTGATGGGAACCAAATTAATACAAAAACCAAAAACCACCATGCCCCATCCCCAAAAGCACCACCTCTACACAACAAATCCTATGATGTCCATCGGCCATATGTTGAACTCCTGCCCTCACACATCAGGGGGAAATCTATTAACCCAAAAATCCCCCACACAGCTCTCAATGGCCTACACCACCCAAGTACACCATCTCACAACACTCATTTCACTCCATAAGACCTTCCATTTGACCCCCACACCTCCAAAAGAGACCAAGGATGAAGAAAAGGGCTAAAAACCCAAAAAAGGAGCCCAAAATAGCCCCCTAGGAGCTAAAGCCCTCAAAAAGGGGCTAAAACCCTAAAAGGGACTAAATTTAGGGCGAAAGGGGCTAAAGCCCTGACCAAGGGCTTAAAACCCTAAAACCCCTTGGAAAAGCTATAAAAGGAGGGTGGGGGGTCACTCTTAAAACACCTCTCCCTTGCCTATTGTTATGCTTCCTGTGGATGCTTTGAGACCTTTTCCTCTCAAACCACCCACATTCCCTCTCCTCCACATTCATTCCCATTTGAGCCATTGCTCCCCCAACGAAGAGAGAGAGAGGCTTCTAGGAGCTAGGGCATGGTGGCCCATTACCCATTAAGAGAAGGTATATTTGTGTTTTTTTTGTTTACTTCTTAGTTATTTAGATTTCTTTGACTTCTAACCATTGTTTCTTGCAGGTTTTATTTAACATTGTTTGTAGGTTTCTCCATTGTAGCTTAGGTTTGTTTTGTAGGGTTTAAGCAGGTGAAACCCTAACCCATTTTCTGTAGAGGGGTTCACAAAGCTTCCACTTCTTCTCTCTGCTCTTGCTTATGATTTAGTTTAGTTCTAGTTTTCTGTCACTAGATTAGCTTAGTTTAGTTTACTGTTCTATTTACTTGCATTTCCATTTCGTTTTTCTTGTTTTCCAACAGTAGGAACCTACCCTTTTTCCCTATAGGCACAAGGGAGCTATTCCTGCTCCTGCAGTGAGAAGAAATCCTCACTACAGACACCACCTACAGTTCCATCACAACCAAGCAACACTTCTAATGTTGCTTACCAAAACCAAGCTCTGGACTACACTAGAATGATGTCCTAGTTCGGAGCAACAACTTCCTATGCACAACCTGCACCATCGCAGTAGGCTCAGGCCATGGCTTGGCCTACACAACAGTATTTGGGGTAAATGCCCACATTTGTGGCACCGCATCCCACTCAAATATACTATGCATTGTCAGTGCAAGTGGTTCAAGCCCCCACCTCAGCTCCACCCACTCCGTTGGGACAAGCATTTGTTAGAATAATCAAACCCATAGTATTACCCACTTAGACATTAATTCATTTATTTTTGTCTTATTTGCCTAGTTCATGAGTCCCACCATGTTCAAGTTGCTAATTGCCTATCCATAGAGGTCAAACTTTCTATATTTGACTCATGTAGCACTTGGGAAAGCCTTAGGAATCAAATCTTCTTTATTCCTGGCCTCCTAGGCGCCCTTCTGCTTTTTCTGCTTTCTTGACTTCTTTTTCAGTTTTTAAAGCACATAAGGAAAGCAAGACTAGGTGAGGTGAACCTGTTTTATTCCCCTTTCATCCTCCCCTCTTTCCTCCATGCAAAAGCATGTATGAGCTGCCATTTCACCACTCATTATCTTGCCCATGCACCCTTGCCAATTCGTGAGCCTCATGACAGATTTGGGATCAGCTTTTTACACCTATGGGGGATTTGCCTATTTTGGGTAAGCCTGCTTTATGCTAGTTTTGGATGCCTCCTTATGCATTCAATATCTTGATGTATTCTATATATTCAGAAACCTATGTTATTACAGGGTTGGCTATTGTACACTGAGTTAATATAATTTTGTGTTACAACTCCATTTTCAGTCTCCATTGTTGACAATTTTGCTATTGCTGGTCAGAATTTCTACATGGTATCAGAGCCATTGTAGGTTGTTACTCTCCTTCAAAAATTGTTTTGCAGGTTCGACATCAAGACTGGGAGCCTTCTATTGACAGCCGGGACAGATTTTCTAAAGCTATGGATTCACAGAAAACTATCCTCACTCCCTTCAACTTTTTTGAATGGAAAGCAGAGATGGAGATCTTGTTGAGAGTGAAAGGCCTCTACAGGGTGACTATGGCTATAGAAGCAGAGCCCAATGCTGCTGTAGAGAAGATCAAATGGCACAATCAGAGAGATGAGGCCTATGGCCTCCTATGTCTCAGTATTTCCCGAGACCTCCTTTTCCATCTCGATGGATTAACTTCACCGGATCAAGTATGGGAGAAAATTTCTGAACTCTTCAGAAAGACAGATGAGATGAGGGGACACCAGATCGAAAATGAGCTGATTTCCTTGAGTCCCAATAATTTTGAATCCCTGCAGCTATATTTCTCCAAGTTCAAAGCACTAGTTTTGCAGCTGAAACAGTGTGGTATTGAAAAGAAAGATGATCAGCTCGTATTGGCCATCCTCTCGAAGCTAGGACCTGACTACTTAGTCTTTGTTTCGACCTTCTATGCCACAAAACTCACAGCTAGAACCTGGAAGATTCCTAGCCTTGCAGATTTCATGGAATCACTCACACAAGAACAAGACAAGCTGGTGATGATGGGCACCATCAAACCATCCAAATATCAAGCTTTGATTGCTGGAGATTTGAAGGTGGATTCAAAAAGCAAGAAGAAAGCTAAAAAGCCACCTGAGAAAGGAAGAGACAAGAAGCAGTCTCCAGAGGATCAACAAGGTCCCAAGAAAAATACCCAGAAGAAGAAAAACAAAGGTGAAATGAACAAGTGTTCATACTGTTCGAAGGGCAATCACACTGAAAGCTCTTGTATGAAAAATCAGATTGATATGCTGACCAATCTCCTGGAGAAGAATGGCATCTCCCTTCCAGAAATCTCAAAGAAGAGAGAAGGAGGATCAAGTTCCGATTACAGAGAGAGAGTTCATGCTCTAGTTGTTGGCACATCAAGCTCAACCAGTTTTATCATAGATTCTAGAGCTTCAAGACACATGGTTTCGACTAAGGAGGCCTTCTCCTCACTGGATATGTCGAAAGGACCATCTATTGTACTGGGAGATGACTCTCTCACTGAAAGCAAAGGCAAAGGAAGGATAGATCTTGATCATGGTAACTTCAACAATGTGCTGTATGTCCCTGGTCTTGCCTCCAAATTTCTTTCAGTGTACCAGAAGACCCACACTGGGTCTCCTAATAAAGTCACATTCTCACCAGATGAAGTTGAGATCACAAAAATCTCAAGTGGAAGAATCATTGCAAAAGGACTAGTGAATCATGCTCAAAAGGTATACACGTTTTCACACTTCCTGCCTTACTCAAACCCCTCTGCTCTTCTTATCCATGCTAATGAAGCTAGCAAGCTATGGCATGAAAG
>LPNX010173133.1:116770-223988 GCA_001517045.1 Pseudotsuga menziesii
ATGAAGATAATTAATGGTTCATTAATGATCATTGTGTTATATGTTGATGAACTCCTCATTACAGGAAGCTCACAGGCTGAGATTGCTTCCCTAAAAGGAGCTATGAACCAAGCCTTCTCCATGACAGATTTGGGGCTCTTAAGTCAATTTCTGGGGCTTGAGATTGCTCAAACCAAAGCTGGAATCAAGGTGCACCAGTCCAAATATGCCTTGGATTTTCTGATCAAATTCAAAATGCAAGATTGCAAAGCAAGCAAAACTCCTTTCCTTTCAGGAGTGAAGCTGGAGGAAGATGATTCTCCACCGATGGTAAACAACACTTTGTATAGACAGTTGATTGGATGTTTATTGTATTTAACACATACTTGACCTGATATTTGTTATGTAGTCAGTGTTGCTTCTATATTCATGGATCAGCCCCATGAGATCCATTGGAAAGCAGCCAAGAGGATCCTTAGCTTTGTTCAGGGAACAAGGACACATGGGATTTTCTATAAATCCAATTCTGACCTTGAGTTAATTGGTGTTACTGACAGTGATTGGGCAGGTGATAGCATAGAAAGGAAGTCCACTTCAGGTTATGTGTTCATGCTTGCAGAAGGGCCAATCAGCTGGTCAAGCAAGAAACAGAGTGCCATTGCACTCTCATCTACAGAAGCTGAGTACAGAGGAGTTGTCAATGCAGCAACTCAGTGTTTATGGTTGTAGGGTTTACTTGGAGAGTGTGGTTTCAAACTTGAGTACTCAACTACCATCTACTGTGATAACCAGAGTACCATTCGAATCTACAAAGATCCAGTTCAGAAGCAGAGAACCAGACACATTGAGATTCGCATGCACTACATCAGAGAGCTTGGGCATGATGGCACCATTCACCTACTCTTTTGTTCATCTTCAGAACAAGTAGCTGATATCTTCACCAAAGCATTTTGTGAGAAGACCTTCAGCAAACTCAAATCACTGTTGGGGATTGCTGATCATGCTATAAAGGCATGAGTGGAGACAATATTCTACAATTTTGTTTTACAGTCCATGTTTAAGGGAGGATTTTCCCAAGTTGGTTTTGCCCCTTTCCTTGGTTCATATGGACTTGCAGTATGTAAAAGGGTGACTAATCCTTGTTTCTAGGCCCTATATTTTTTATTTATTACTCATAAAGTCAGGCTTAAGGGGGGGTGTTAGAATAATCAAACGCATAGTATTACCCACTTAGACATTAATTCATTTATTTTTGTCTTATTTTCCTAGTTCATGAGTCCCACCATGTTCAAGTCGCTAATTGCCTATCCATAGAGGTCAAAATTGCTATCTTTGACTCATGTAGTGCTTGGGAAATCCTTAGGAATCAAATCTTCTTTATTCCTGGCCTCCTAGGTGCCCTTCTGCTTTTTCTGCTTTGTTGACTACTTTTTCAGTTTTTAAAGCACATAAGGAAAGCAAGACTAGGTGAGGTGAACCTGTTTTATTCCCCTTTCATCCTCCACTCTTTCCTCCATGCAAAAGCATGTATGAGCTGCCATTTCACCACTCATTAGCTTCCCCATGTGCCCTTGCCAATTTGTGAGCCTCATGATAGATTCAGGATCAGCTTTTTACACCTATGGGGGATTTGCCTATTTTGGGTAAGCCTGCTTTATGCTAGTTTTGGATGCCTCCTTATGCATTCGATCTCTTGATGTATTCTATATATTCAGAAACCTATGTTATTACAGGGTTGGCTATTGTACACTGAGTTAATATAATTTTGTGTTACAGCTCCATTTTCAGTCTCCATTGTTGACAATTTTTCATGATCAATTGTAATTTGTTGTGAGTGAAATTAATCTATTGCTGGTCATAATTTCTATAGCATTCACACAACAAAACTGTCCCAACCAGCCTACCCCCAACAACCAACAAGGGAAAGATAGAAATATTCAGCCCCAGAACCAAGCCAATAACCAACCACAGGGAGGCGATCAACAACCAAACCCTGCCAACAATGCTGCAGCGAACCTACCCACCCAAAACCCCCCATGACAAAATTCTCCTAGACACAATGCCCTATTATGCACAAACCAACCATGCACACTCTATGAGGTTTATGGGCACTACACATTTGAGTGTCCCCTCATGGGTTGCGCTAAGCAGGCCATTCAAAACAAAGTTCAACAGGTCGCTAATGCTGCAAATCAAGCCCAACCAAACCGAGCACCACAAGGACCTCCTCCTATGGTGCCTCAAAACCCACTACCAGTCCAAGGATTGGTGGCAACCGCTCCCCCTCCCTAGGCCAATCCCAATGCTCCGAGGGCACCTCCCACGGCAGAAACAGGTGTTCACCACCTGCTAGCCATGATGACTAAAGAGGTCAACTTACAAACCAGACGGAATTAGTACGGCACCACCACTGAACCTGCTAACACATCAACATCATCTACGTCCAAGTTGGTTAACGCATCTCTTCAATTACCCCCTTTCCCCTACTTCCCCATATGCCGAGTGACCAACAACGCCATAGCTAGAGCTATTGTTAGCTATAGCATTGTGGATGATTTGGCCCAAACACCAATAGCCATGTCGGCTCTGGAGGTACTCAAAACGTGCCCAACGCAGCAAAAATAATTACTAGCCTGTTTTGGGGCCATAGACCCCTCTGACTCCAAGCTGATCATGTTGGACACAAAGAATGGAGAACTACACATGCCATCCAGCATCGCCTTCCAAATTTTAGTGTCTATCTGGAACCTAGTTGTGCACTGGTGCATAGTGGATGGGGGGGCATCCACATGCGTTATGTCCACCCTGGTTTGGTAGAAACTTGGATTACCAATTATGCAACCATCCTCCACAACTCTACGGGCTTATGATGGACATCCCACTAAATCCTAAGGAATCCTCCCCCATGTCCCCATCACATTATCTAGGAAGACAGTGCTGATTGACATAGAAGTCGTCAATACTCAACTAGACTATAACCTTCTCCTCGGAAGAAGTTATATGTATGCCATGAGAGTGGTCGCATCAACTGTCTTTCATCTCATGATGTTCTATCATGAAGGGAAGATTGTGACGGTTGATCAACTCACTTATCATGATCCGCAAGGGTTAACGGCACCCGCCAACATTATCCCTACCATCACCACTATTGAGCCACAAGGGACGACTACACATGCCAATGTCATCCCTACAATCAACACCATGGTTGAAACACACCAGCTTACCCATTGTTGAATGTGGGCCCTGGGTTGTTTTCCGATCCCACCATGACGGCTCCTTTCCCCTCCGTGTCACTACCACCAACACAAAATGAGACTGCAGACTTGTGCATGGTCTCATCCAGCACCACTGCAGCCGTAGCCCCAACCACAACCACAACATCATCTGCAGCCACAACACCAATAGAAGCTACAACATCTCCCGAAACAGCATCATTTCATGTAGCCACATCCCCACATGCAACAGTCAAGGAGTTATCTAGTCTCATCTCCATTCCATATGCTCCCCTTCCTCTTCCCCCTACCTAGTGTCATGAGAAAACCGGTAATGGCCACCTTAAGACTGCCCAACTTTACATTGGGAATTCCAGTGTGGTATCTTGATCCACCAGCTCAACCAGTAATTCCCCAGGTTGTTTTAACCCTGGTGCAACCCATCGCAGTCAAGTATCACCCTCCACCTAGTTCGCAAAATCCAACTGCTGCACCCACATCCGCACTGCCCCATCTGAAAAGGGCCAGGGGAAAGAATGCCAAAGCCACTGCAGAACCGCGACAAGTCCCGCCTTGCACCATCTGTGAGAAACAGGGCCATCCAACTTAGAATTGCCCTGAAATACCCATGATCCATGCACATTTGGATGCCATGATTACAAACAAAAACATCCCCGTGGTTGAACACCCAACTGCGCCAATAATCAGGAACAAGGCATTCAGAACAAACCATGCTTGCACCCTTTGTGGTTTGTATGGAAATTACTCTCACCATTGCTAAGACCTACCTGAATTTCGAATGGCTCTAGCTAACCTCCATCAACATTCCCTCGAGTCTAAAATCACCTTGATCGAAGAAGTGCACCCCCCACTGCCTTCTTCAGACACCATGTCTATCTATGTGATGTCTAGTTCAACTGACCCGCTTATATCCACCTCCAATGACGGTCCATCAGACTTGCCTCTCCGTTTCTTCAGCAATGATGAGGAGATACTTGAAGCTCTGACCACCTTGGAATACCCATGGGACGACATGCACCATCACTCATTCTTCCTCCTTGAAGAACTTGTGTCGCAGTCTGACCAGTTTTCCATGGAGACCAAAGATTTCATCCATGGGAAATTCGACTAGTTCAAGAACCCCATCCCAACACCAGACACCTTCGAAGAAGGAAACATGGCCAACATTTCACCCACCACCAAAATCGACATCTCAACCAATTTTGAGATTGTTGAAGAAATCATCCTAGGGGCATCTTGCTCCCTAGAAGAGGTCGCTACCTACAAACCTCTCTTCCAAGAATTTCGTGACATCTTCGCCTGGTCGTACACTGAAATGCCCAGCTTAGATCCATCTATCATGGAACACCACATCAACACATGGCCCGATGTGGCACTCATACACCAAAAGCAATGGCCCATCCATCCTTCCAAAGTGGTAGTGGTGAAAGATGAGATAGAGAAGCTACGCATAGCCGGCTTCATCTACCCCATTTCCTACACCACTTGGGTTTCTAATCCATTTCCCATGAATAAAAAATAGGGTACCATTCGTGTTTGCATATACTTCCATGACCTCAATGGGGCATGTCCCAAAGACAACTTCCCCACACCTTTCATCGATCAGATTATTGATACGTGTATCGGACATGAGGCCTTTTCCTTCATGGATGTTTTTTCTAGCTATAACCAAATCCAAATCTGGAAACAAGACTGTTACAAGATAGCATTCACAACCCCATGGGGCACATTCACGTATCGAGTCATGCCCTTTGGCTTGAAAAATGCTAGAGCCACCTTCCAGTGTGCCATGACATATTGTTTCAATGATTTAATTCACATAATCCTAGTCTACTTGGACGACCTTACTGCTCGATCACCAAAACAATCACAACATATAGACGACTTGTGGCAAGTCTTTTTACGTTGTCACAAGTGCAAAATTTGCCTCAATCCCCTCAAGTGCATTTTTTGTGTCCCAACAGGCCGTCTACTCAGATTCATCATATCTCACAAAGGGATAATGGTAGATCCCCTGAAAGTTTAGGCTATCCTTAACCTTCCTTCCCCAAAAACTCAACACCAACTATAGAGCCTCCGAGGCAAGGCCAACTTCCTTCACCGCTTTGTACCATAGTATGCAACAAAAGCTTACGGATTCATTCACCTGGTCCACACAAAAATCCCCTTTGTGTGGGATCAGTAAGCGCAAGAATAATTTGATGCACTCAAGCAAGCCCTGGCTTCTACACCATTACTTTCAGCACCACATTTCACCCGAGACTTCATTCTCTATGTGTCAGCCTCGGACAATGCCATTGATGGAGTCTTGGTCCAAGAAGGCGAAGCTCACCATGAGCACATGATTTACTACATTAGATAGAAGCTAACATGACCTCCACTACCATATTCACCCGAGGATAAATTGGCCCTCTCCGTCGTCTTCTCGGCTCAGAATTTGTGCCACTACATCATCGCAAACCATACTCATGTAGTGGATGATTCAAACCCAATGCAGTACCTCTTAAGCCACCACCTTCTACAATGTCGAGAAACTAAGTGGGTGGTCGTCCTCCAAGAATTTGACTTAGAGTTCGTTTCCTTGAAAAGCACAAAGGCACTCATGCTGGCCACACTCATGACCTATCTACCCCACTAACCACCTCATCACCACCCAAGGATGATCTCCCTGATGATTTCCTATTCGTCATATGCATGGACGACCCATGGTATGGGGACATCCTCCTTTATTTACGATCACAAAATTTTGCAGCACACTTAAACCATGAGCATAGGTGATGCATCTGACATCAAGCCATTTGCCACTTGTTGATCGGAGATGTTCTGTATCATAGAGGCACTGATTGTATCCTATGTTGTTGCCTCACCTGTGATGAGGCTGAAACCATCCTCAACTAATTTCATAGTGGAGCATGCGGTGGCCACCTTTCAAGCCTAGAAACCACCTAGAATATTCTATGTGCTAGCTATTTCTATCCCTCCATCTTCATTGATTGCATAGAGGTAGTCAAGCATTGTCGCAACTTTCAGCTCTTTGCCCCAAAGGCAAGAACCCCCCCTGCACCATTACACCCCGTAGTCACAGTCAGCCCCTTTTGGAAATGGGAAATTGACTTCATGACAATCAACCCAATTTCAGCTAATGGTCATAAATATATCATTATGGCAGTTGATTACTTCACTAAGTGGGCAGAGGCCATGCCCACATTCGATTGTAAAGCTGAAACTGCAACACACTTCTTCTTTAACCATGTTATTTCATGATTTGGTGTTCCTAAACAATTAGTCTCATACCATGGAACACACTTTCAAGACGTCATATGGGCTGAACTGTCAACCATGTTGAAATTTGAGCATCAATACTCATCGTCCTACTACCCCCAAGGCAACGACCAAGTTGAAGCAGTCAACAAAATCATCAAAACAATGCTCTGAAGGATGGTAGGAAACCATAAAACAAACTGGCATCACATGCTATTCTCTTTCCTATGGGCTTATCACACATCCACAAAAACAGCAACCGGTTTCACCCCTTTCCGCCTAGTACATGGCATTGAATCAGCACTCCCTATAGAGTGCCAAATCCCATCTCTTTCCCTCATAGTATAACTTATCCCTGACACTTCACCTTTAGAAGAACAAATCCTCCAACTCGAGTAAACAATAGAAGATCGTCGAGCTGCCCTCCAAGCCATTGAAGCAGCCAAAACACGGTCAAAGGTCCACTATGACTCCCATGTCCACCCTCACACCTTCAACGAAGGTGATATGGTTCTAGTCTATGACCAACCCAACAATAAGTTGGGCATAGGCAAGTTTGAGTCAATGTGGTATGGGCCATATGTCATCCACCATTGCCTCGGAAAAGGGGCATACACCCTCATTGACTCTAATGGACAACTCTTGGAGAACCCCGCAACGGGCTCTACCTTAAGAAATTTTACGCTTAACGTCACCAATGATTTTCTTCATTTTCTTTTCTTGTTTTTCAACGTTTTTCACCACAAATCAGGGGCATCACCATTAGCTTCTACTCCAAAGTCACCTGGAATTAGTTCGAGACACCCCTCACACCTCCCAGCTCAAATTTATATCTCTTTATGAGACCATCATCTCATGTTTAATAAATTGATTCTGAGACCATTTCCCACAAGTCACCTCGATTTATGAGCCATGACATGACGATGTAAGCATCTACGGACCTATGCTTGTATCACACTCCCCTACCATTACTCATGCAATTTTTTGGGCCACCGCCTGTTAAGGAATGCCATTTTTACTTTTATTTTGTATTTTAACACATAGTTGTCTTCTCCATTCACCGCACTTTACGTGGATCTCTGGACCATTGTCCACAAAATGATTTATTTTTCTCTAATGTATTTGGCATAGAACTGCCCTCGGACTTGCACTCACATAACATGTAGTCAATTTTGTCCACCACAACACACACACACGCTCTCCTGACCTCTGTTCGAGAGCCACCTCAGTTTGCGAGCCTCTACTGCATCGACTCGCAAGCCTCTGCCACAATCTATCCCATGCATGCATTGGTATGTTTGAGAGCCTTCTACTCTGTCCATACTACGTGGATGATCTTTGGACCAGTGTCCACCGTCCTGAAATGGGGTACTTCCTGTGCCACCGCAATCGGTTGACCATACTAGAGTTTCATTTAAGCTCTTTTCTGACTCCTAAAAACAATGAAAAGATAGCCGAGCCCAGCTGCTTCCTTTCCCGCTCACTAAAGTATAGGAAAGGGCGTCTACATCATCTTGTTTACCTCCTTTTGTGGACCATGTAGACCATTAAATGAAAAGGACCACCTTGGCTTATTCAAGCCAAAGACCGTTCCCCTCTACACACTTTTATGCTTTCTCGGGCACAGGGGTCGCACTTTACAAAAAATCTCACCACTGTTTGTCATTAAGCTCTTTTCTAGCCTTCTCATTAAGAAAACATTGTCAAACAAACTTGGTTTCATTCATGCTCGTAAAAGTATCTGAATGACTGTCCATTTAGTATAGGTTTAACCTTTTCTGGCCTGATTGGACTACCAATGGTAAAGAAGTCTCTCATCCCCTATAGGATGGGAAAGCTCTCATATGTATACTTTTATCCTTTTTCGGGAACAAGAGACTACCAACAAAAAATATCCCCCACTGGAGTCTTCTTCATGCTTTCAGACTCTCTAAAATTGAAAGCACCATCAAGCATTTACCTTCTTGGGCTCACCAAAAATCCATGAGATAGTACCATAATGGTGTCCCTAGACACCACCCCACAGAAAATAGTTTGGTAGCATTCCTCCTTTGGGATTCCTTTGTTTAGAGTACTTTGCAATGTGTCTTCCTTGGATCCCATCAATATCAAAAGCATCTACGTCCTCCAAGTATTTCCCATTTGTAGTGACATTCCCGGTATTACAGCTATGATACCATTCCCATGAGTCAAGTTTCATTTTCTACCTGGTCCACCCTGCCATCATACTCTGAACAAAATAAGTTTGATTCTACCACACTCCCCTTTCCCCTATTCAATTCTTTCCCTTCCCCCCACCATTCAGTGGGTCATTCCGCACATTGTCTCACACCTTTTGGTTATCTCCCTCGTGCTCCTGGTCAAGGAAACATCATTTCCTTGACTAGGGGAAGCTCTCCCTCTGTCGACAACAACACATATATTTCAGAGGATAGACCCATAGGTCCCTGTATCTTGGTTTCATTAACCTCATTGATGAGTTCCTTGGACCACTTGAGAAGA
Source organism: Pseudotsuga menziesii (assembly GCA_001517045.1). Lineage (NCBI taxonomy): Eukaryota > Viridiplantae > Streptophyta > Pinopsida > Pinales > Pinaceae > Pseudotsuga > Pseudotsuga menziesii. Next base: position 125,746 of record LPNX010173133.1, read on the forward strand.
GTCCTTAGTGCCCCTCGGGATGGTTGTTTCTCACATGCTCGACTCCAACTAAATCATCGCACCATTGAGATTCATACAGGGTTTTATCCACACAGTACTTGGTCGAAGACCCTAGATGTCACTTGACTCTAGCACATGGATGAGTCTGCTTGAGGGACCTAAACAGGTTATGTCCCCTGTGATTTTCGGGTTGCATTGGAGACAGTGTTCAGAAGCCCCAGCAGTGCTTCGATGTACCTTTACGATTGATGCAACATACTTGTACCATAGAGACTCTAACTCTCAATCAGTGAGTTCATATAGCTATGTACCGTTCCAAATCCAGCACACCATCAGTCATGAAGATATAGCATTCTAGGAGAATGCCATGGGTCCAATTTACTAGATCAACATTGTATTCAGCCTCACATTGAGGCAACCATTATTGTATCGTCAGTTGTATATGATCAACTCTTGTATTTTAGAGCATAGATCAAATTATTCTTTTGACATTGTCACGAGCATGGGGATTCCCACCTCGTCCATATACATGTCACACATTATTTGTATCTCACCCATTGATGGGAACCATATTAATACAAAAACCAAAATCCGCCATGCCCTAGCCCCTGGAAACACCACCTCTCCGCAGCAAATCCTATGATGTCCATCATCCATATGATGAGCTCCTACCCTCACACATCAGGGGAAAATTTGTTAATCCAAAAAAATCCCTCACTCAGCTCTCCATGACCCGCACCACCCAAGGACACCATTTCACAACCCTCCATTAAACCCCCACACCCTAAAAAAGGCTTAAGGATGAAGAAAAGGGCTTAAAAACCCCAAAAAGGAGCCTAAAGTACTCTCCTAGGAGCTAAAGCCCCCAAAAAGGGGCTAAAACCCTAAAAGGAGCTAAAATTAGGGCAAAAGGGGCTAAAAGCCCCAAAAAGGGGCTAAAGCCAGGACCAAGGGTTTAAAACCCTAAAAACCCCAAAAAATATATAAAAGGAGGGTGGGGGGTCACTCTTAAACACACACCTCTCTTGCATACTATTATGCTACCCGTGGATGCCTTGAGACACCTTTGCCTCTCAAGCCACATGCATCCCTCTCTCCTCCATCCATTCTCCCCATTTAGCCATAGATCTTCATCCATTGTTGAGTGAGATAGGGAGGTGCTTCCTTCCAGCGAGGGCATGGTGTCCCATTCCACCCAAAGAGAAGGTATATCTTGTTATTTTTTGTATTTTCTTAGTAATTTATTTGCTTTCTAATCCATGGTTTATTTGCAGGTTTATTACCTAACTTGTTTAGCAGGTATTTCGGTTTCTAACATGTTTTTTGTAGGTAGCTGGAGCTAACCCTAATAGTGTTTGCAGAGGGGTTTCCAGCTATTTCTCTTCTTTCTGTTCTTTATTTTATTTCTGCTTTCTTTTCAGCATTTTCACATGCAGGATTCTATCCTTCTGTCCTATAGACAGAAGGGAGCCATTCTTGCCCCTGTAGCAAGGAGAAATCCCTGCTACAAATATGTCTAATCATACCAAGCTTGATGAAAAGCTTGAGGGATCTTATAACTTCCGAGCCTGGAAGTATAAGATCTCCCTGGTCCTGGAAGAAAATGAGTTGGACTCCTATATCAATGAGTTAAAATCCTATATAAATAAGGAGGTTCCAATTCCAGAGGGAGATGAGGCTAAGGCCTTACACAAGAAGAAGTTGGTTATGGAAAAGAGGATCATTGTTGATTCAATCAAGGATCACCTCATACCACAGGTGTCCTCCCTAAAGACACCTAAAGCTATGTTTGATGCCCTAACCAAATTGTTTGAAGGGAAGAACATAAACTGGAAGATGACTCTGATAAACCAACTGAAGAATGTAAAGATCCAGAATGCTGAGACCATCCAGTCTTACTTTACAAGGGTCTCTCAAATCAAGGAACAATTGGAAGCAGTAGATGAAGACGTGGAGAATGCATAGGTTGTGATGACCACCTTGAATGGTCTCCCTAGATCCCGGGACTCCTTTATTCAAGGAATCTGTGCCAAAAAGAAGTTAGTCAAGTTTAGGAAACTATGGGAGGAATGATCTCAAGAAGAAGCTCGAATAGCAGCCCGAGAAGAAAATATGGGAAGTGAAGATCAATCTCTCACAGTACACTCCAAGAAAACCAAAATAAGTTCTCATCACTCCAGAGGTAAGCATTTCTCTAAAACTAACTCTAGAAAAGACTTGTCTAGAAACAGATGTTATACATGTGATGAAGCAGGGCACTTTGCAAAATGTTGTCCTAAAAGACAAAATAAGAAAAAGGGAAACAAGAGAAGACATCATGCTCATGCTGCAGAGGATGATGAACCATCCAAGAAGAGAACAAGATATGAAATTGAAGACTCTTCAAGTGATGAAGAATATGTCTTGATTTCTACTCTCACGGGAAACATCACACATGTAATAAATTATTGGCTCATAGATAGTGGGGCTTCCAAACATATGACAGGATTCAAATCGTCCTTTGTAAAACTTTCAGAACATGAATCACCTCACAAGGTGAAACTTGGAGATGACTACCAATATCCAATAAAAGGTAGTGGGGAATCCTCCTATAAGATAGACTCTGGAAAGTCTATGAAGAGGCAAGATGTATTGTTTGTGCCAGGACTCAAGAATAACCTTCTCTCCATATTTTCATTAGATGCAAAAGGCATGAGGGTTTCATTTATAGATGGCCAAGTCATCATGTGGCCAAAGGGAAAGACTATTAATGATGAAGTAGTAATTGGGGAACAAGAAGGAGGTCTATACAAATTGAAGGGCCATCCAGAACTAGCCTTGGTCCATGACACAGTAGAGCCAAATGAACTTTGGCATAGAAGGCTAGAAAATGTGCATTACAGAGCACTACCACTTGCAAGCAAAGCTATTGAAGGTCTTCTAGAAATTCAAGCAAAACATGATGGGGTCTGCAAAGGATGTGCGAAAAGAAAGAAATCCAAGAAGACATTTCCATGTAGCAAAAACAAAGCAAAAGGAATCTTGGAAATCATCCACTCCGATGTATGTAGTACAATGTCATCAAGCTCACTAAGTGGGTATGTATATTATGTTTCTTTTATTGATGACTTTTCTAGGAATACATGGATTTACTTCATGAAGAACAAAGATGAAGTATTCAGAAATTTCAAGGAATTCAAAGCCTTGATCGAGAATCACACAGAAAAGAAGATCAAGACCTTTCAATCACATAATGGCGGAGAATTCACATCAAATGAATTTAAAGAGTTATGCAAAGACTCAGGGATTAAGAGGGAGTTGTCCACTCCTTATAATCCACAACAAAATGGGATTGCAGAAAGGAAGAACAGAACTATCATGGAAGCTGCAAGAGCTATGATTCATGATCAAGATCTTCCTATGCATCTTTGGGGAGAAGCTTCCAGAATAGCGGTGTATGTATAGAACCGTACTCCACACAGAGTACTCGAGAACAAGAATCCTGAAGAAGTATTCTTCGAGAAGAAACCAAAAGTCAACCATATCAGAATATTTGGCTGTCCAGTGTCCATACACATTCCAAAATAGAAGAGGACTAAATTAGATCCTTTAGGAAAGAAGAGTATATTTGTGGGATACTCTGAAAGCTCGAAGGATTACAGAATATACTTCCTAGGATTCAAGAATATCGACATTAGCAGGGATGTGACATTTGATGAAGACTCAGATTACAACAAATCCAGAAAGAGACCTGCTAAAGAACTTGTAGAAGCAGAAGCACCCAGAATTCATGATACAACCATGAATGAAGAAGCTCAAGAAGAAGATCAAGAATTTGAAGAACCTCAAGAACCTGTAGATCCACCTCCATAGAAGAATCCTCATAAGAGGAAAACTTCTTGGGTGTGAGAAGCTATCCAAGGTGCAGCAATATATGGGGCTCCAGAAGAGAATTACAGAGAAAGAAAGAGGACCAGATCTTGTTCTGGGTATGTAGAATTACTATGTGATTTCATCGATAAAGAACCTTCCATTTATGAAGAAGCAGTAGAATGGAAAGAATGGAAGGATGATATGATCGAATAATATCAATCGATCATGAAGAATGATGTTTGGGATCTTGTCCCAAGACCAGAAGGGAAGTTAGTTGTAACTTCCAAATGGATCTACAAGATCAAGCATGCTATAGATGGTAGCATAGAGAAATATAAAGAAAGATTTGTTGCTCGTGGTTTCTCCCAGAAAGAAGGGATAGATTATGAAGAAACCTTTGCACCTGTAGCCAAATACACTTCCATTAGATTAGTACTTTCTCTGGCTGCAGTAATGAAATGGAAGATACACCAGATGGATGTCAAGACTACTTTCTTGAATGGTGTAGTAGAAGAGGGAGTGTATGTGGAGAAACCACTCGGTTTTGAGACACATGACAGGGATTCTCATGTATGTAGATTCAAGAAATCCCTGTACGGTTTGAAATAGGCACCCATGACATGGTACGGTAGAATTGACAGATTTTTATCCAGTTTGGTCTTTACCAAGAGTAAAGCAGATTCCAACCTTTACTACAAGGTTGAAGATGGCAACCCAATGATGCTCCTACTGTATGTAGATGATCTGTTTGTAATAGGTATGGATGGGTTTATTGCTGATACGAAGAGAAAGCTTGCTACCGAGTTTGAAATGAAGGACTTGGGTATGATGCATTACTTTCTAGGTATGGTGGTGTGGTAGAGTGCAGATGGGATTTCCATAGGACAAGGGAAATATACAATAGAGATCCTGAAGAGATTCGGGATGATGGATTGCAACTCCATGACCACACCTATGGCATTGAACCTGAAGCTATTGAGTGATGCTTCATTAGAAGCAATTGATGGCATGATGTATCGTTAGATGATTGTGTCCTTCATGTACCTAACGAACACAAGACCAGATATTTGCTTTGCTATGCACACCTTGAGCCAGTTCTTGACAGATCCGAGACATGTTCACTTGATTGCTGCAAAGCATATTCTAAGATACCTAAGAGGTACAATTGATTATGGGCTCAAGTATGATATGAATCAAAAGATTAACCTGGAGGTTTATGTTGATTTATATTGGGCAGGCAGTGCCATCGATAGGAAGAGCACTTCAGGATGATGTTTCAGTATGGGATCAGGTGTGATCTCTTGGTTTAGCAGGAAGTAATCTTGTGTGGCACTGAGTACAGCTAAAGCAGAGTATGTCGAAGCTTGTTCAGCTAGTTGTGAGGTAGTATGGCTAAGGAAGCTACTGTCTGATTTATTTGATCTCCAGATGGATGCTACTTGTATACATTGTGACAACTAGAATTGTGTGAAGTTGTCGGAGAACCCTATGTTCCATGACAAGTCAAATCATATCGAGATCAAGTATCACTATACAAGGGATATGGTGCAGAGGGGAGTAGTGAAGCTCTAGTATGTTATGATGGATGAACATATAGCTGATGTGTTGACAAAGCCATTGTTCAGAGTGAAGTTTGAGTACTTCAGGGAGAAGCTTGGTGTTCTTCAGATCGAGGTCCCTTCCAAGGGGAAGTGATGAGTCCGTAAGGAAGTCTGATGAGTAGGTCAGATGTAAGGGCTGATCCATTCTATAATGGTGAGAGGATTGGTTCCTTCCATGTCAAATATGAGAGCTAATCCATTTTGATATGACTGTAGGATTGGTTCCTACATGATCAGATATAAGGGCTATTTCCATTCTTGGAATGGAGCTGCCTGGTGAGTTACCAGGAATACCTGGTCTAGGATTGAGATCCTTTCTGAGATGATTGTAAGATGTAGTCTTACATGATCATATGTGAGTGCATGTCCATTCTTATTTGATTGATGGATGTTTTCCCACTTGATCAGATATAAGGGTTGTTTCCATTCTGTCATTGTGAGAGGATTGCTTCCTTCCATGTCAGATGTGAGTGCCAACCATTCTGATGTGACTATAGGATTAGTTCCTACATGATCAGATTTAAGGTCTACTTCCTTTCTGATGAGTCAAGTTCATATGTGAGTGCCGACCATTCTATTGTAACTATAGGATTAGTTCCTACATGATCAGATGTAAGGGCTACCGCCTTTCTAATGAGTCAAGGTCGGATGTGGGTGTTAGCCATTCTGATGTGATTGTAGGATTAGTTCTTACATGATCAGATGTAAGGGATACCTCCTTTCTGAAGATTCAAGGTCAGATGTGAGTGCCATCCATTCTAACGAGTAGGTTTGATGTAAGGGCTACTGCCATTCTCTGAATGGAGGCACCTGGTCAGTTACTAGGAACCCTTAGTATAGGATTGAGCACCTTTCTGATGATTCAAGGTTAGATGTAAGTGTTGTTCCTTTCTAACGAGTTAAGGTCAGATGTGAGTGCTGGCCATTCTGACAGGGTCTACCTAGGCCTAATTACAAGGAGGTAGGCCTACAACCAGCATGAAAAAGGACTGGCTCTGTAGAACTTCCTGTGATGAGAAGAATCATGAGATAGAACATATGATGATGACCTAGTGATGATCTAGATCGAGTGATGATCCAAATCTAGTAATGATGACCCCATGATGATCCAGATCGAGTGATGATCCAAACCAGTGATGATGATCTAGATTGAGTGATGATCCAGATCCAGCAGTGATGATCCAGATCGAGTGATGATCCAGATCCAATGACAATGATCCAAATCCAGATGAAGATGACTTGAAGATGGAGATGACTTGAAGATGAAAATTATGAGAACCTGATGATGACCTAGATGATACAGAGAAGAAGACTTGTGCTGAAAAATTGTGTCAAGAGAATACCTTCCTAGTTAAGAGGGAATGTTGATGTATATGTAACTTCGGAATGTATTCACTTGTATTTCTTATGTATTGTAACCCAATGTTTATTCCAGCATGTACTTGTAATGTACTTGAGTCATGTCATGCCTCGATGTTCCTATCGGGAGGTTCTATAATATAAAAAATTCATGTCAAGTTATTATGGTTAACCCTCCTATTGATCAAGGGTTAAATTCCCCTCAGTTCTGGGACACCAGGGTTATTACACTCTCCTAGAGAAGTCAACCCTAGTAGGCTTTAGTCATGTCAGGAATTAGTATAAATAGAAAGCTAGCCTCTCTATTTAGATCACACTCACTCACACTTAGTTGTAGTGCATAGTTGAGGAAGAGGAAGACACTAGGGCAAGGAAGAAAGAGGTTACTACTATCGGGAGATCATCTTATTGTTTTGGGGTTTCACTTTTGGTACTGATTCTATCTCTGAGGAAGTTGTGGGGTTTTCTCCATTTATTGTTTCCCCGAGGAAAAACACTATGTTCATTGTCTCTTATGTTTGATTTATGTACTTGTTATTATCTCAGTTAAAGATCCTAACATAATGCCAGCTTGAATGATAAAATCTAACATACACTTTGTCAATATGTAAGATGATAAACCCATTGTAACAGTAGGCCCTATGATTGAAGAGTTGGATGAGTCTTTCCCACCTTTCTACATATCTCTGAATATCCATGATAAAGTCCTTCATAACTGTTTGCTGGACTAAGGAGCTTCCCATAACCTAATGCCAAAAGCTGTGATGGATGAGCTTGGCCTTAGCATTACAAAACCCTACCATGATATGTTCTCCTTTGAATCTAGGAAGGTCAAGTGCTTGGGCCTCATCAAAGACTTCGTTATAAACCTATCTCAGCTACCCTCAAAAAGCATAGTGATGGACATCGTAGTGGCTGACATCCCTCCTAAATTTGGTCTCTTACTATCTCTATCATGGAGTAAAAGGCTGGGTGGTACCCTTTAGATGGACCTTACATACGCTACTATCCCAATGTTTGGTGGGGAGACCAAGAGGCTTTACAGAGAGAATCATCCTGCCTACATCATAAGCAATGAAAAAAATTCTGTGAACCACCCCATCTATGCAGTAGACACAGATTTTGGGTCATGCATATTACAGATAGATGATTCCCATCAAATACCAGTCTAGCTTACAAATCCCATCTATCAGCGGCCTAAAGAAGTGACCACCTTAGTTTGGAGCATGTATTTTGATGGGGCCAGTACCCAAGCCTCGGTAGGTGTAGGTGTAGTGTTGATTTCTCCATCTGAAGAGACTATTCAGTTGTCTTATAAGTTGGATTTTAAAACTACTAACAATATAGCAGAATATGAAGCATTGTTGTTAGGGGTGAAGGCTACCAAGGAAATGGGGATCATGTACATGAAAATATTTGGAGATGTAGATCTTATTATACAGCAGGTCAACAACACATTTCAAGCAAAGAATGTCAGACTGAAGGCTTACAAGGATGAGGTATGGAAACTTAGAGAATCTTTCATGGTTTTTAAACTCTGGTATATACCTAGGGCTATGAATCACCTGGCTGATTCCCTTGCTATCTCTGCAAGTCTGTTTGTTCCCCCTTTACCTCATAGGCTCAGCTATGATATCCAAGTCAAGTACAGACCTTCCCTACCCGATAATGTAAAATTTTGGTAGGTGTTTGAGAATGATGATGAGATTAGTAAATTACTCCAGGTAGTAGATGAATTCTCTGATATACATATATATCAATAAAATCTAAATATGGAAGAATCCCAGAAGCTCAAGTTGAAAGATAAAGTAGATGATCAGAATATTGTTCAGTTACCCAGAAATTATATACCTTAGGGTCTGGTACCTTTAGAAGAATTATTTGATCATAAAGATATCCTTATCAAACCTGCCAAAAAGGAGCAGGACCCTACTATCCAAGAGAAAAACATAGGTAGCCAAAGTCATCCAAAACTAATAAATCCGTCCACTGAGTTGATTATTGATCAGAGGTCCAAAGTTTGCATCTTGCTAAAAGAATTTGCTGATATCTTTACCTGGGAATACAATGACTTGAAAACCCATGACACTAATGTAATCCAACATAGGATGCCTTTAGAGAAGGACACCATCCCTTTTAAATAGAAGCTGAGATCTATCAGTCCTCTTCTACTGCCTGTAATTGAAAAATAAATCCATAAGCCCCTCAAAGTGAAAATCATCATTCCCATTAGGTACTCCAAATGGATTGCAAACCTAATGGTGGTAAGGAAGAAGAATGGGGAGATTAGGTTGTGTATGGACTTCAGAAATATGAAGAAATGCTCCAAGAAAGATAACTATCCCCTAGTCAAGATGGAATATATGTTACAAAGAGTCTCGAGGGCTAGTGTCATGTCTTTCTTGGATGGTTTCTCTAGATACAACCAATTTGCTGTGCACCCTGATGACCAAGAAAAGACTACTTTTACCACTCCCTGGGGCACCTTCATGTATGCTAAAATTTCCTTTGGGCTGATGAATGCTGGTGCCACTTTCTAGAGGGCCATGGACCTATATTTTGTAGGATTGAAAGACAAATTTGTGCTTATATACCTGTATAACCTCACTGTTTAATCCCCCAACCATGAAGACCATTTGTAACACTTGAGGAGGGTATTTATGAAATGTATAAAATTCGGGATATCACTGAACCCAAAGAAGTATAAATTTTCTCTTAGTAAGGGAAAACTCCTAGGTCACATAGTCTCAACTGAAGGTGTGAAGATTGATCCTATTAGAGTTGGAGCTATCTAGAGGTTGTCCATACCTAGGTCAAAAAAGGATATTCATTCGTTTCTGGGTAAGATAAATTTTGTCAGGAGGTTCATCCCTAAATTTTCTAAGTTGGTAAAGCACATAACATCTATGTCGGAAAGGATGCATAAATCAAATGGACTGAGAAAGAAAGAAGATCTTTTGAAGATATCAATAAGGATATCAGGGAAGCTCCCACTCTAATTAGTCCAGACTATACCAAGGGTTTCTACATCTTCTCCTTTGCATCCTATGACACAGTGGCAGTAATACTATTAAAAAGGACGACCAAGGTCTTGATCACCCAATTTCATTTTTCAGCAAGACATTAAGGGATGCTAAATTGAAGTATGATCCCATTGAGAAACAAGCTTATGCCCTCATCAAGTCATTGAAAAATGTTAGGATTTACATTCTACATGCAAAGGTCCTTGCTTATGTCCCTTCAGCTACTGTAAAGGATGTGTTGACTCGGCCTGATCTTGATGGAAAGAGATCAAAGTGGATTGCCAAACTTATTGAATTTGACATAGAGGTAAATCCCACCAATTTATTGAAAGGCCAAGGTTTGGCCAAACTCATGGCTAAAGAAAACTATGAACTTTTGGGGATAAATTTCATTTGTGCAACTTCAACAAATTTGCAAACTGAAGTAGCAATAGAAGCAGTTTAGGATCATAAAGACATTCAACAAGTAGCTAACAACTTATCCTCATGTGAGTGGTAATCAGGTATTATTCATTTCCTACAAAAATTAAAGGTTCCTCCTGGGCTTACTCTCAATCATGCGGGGGCTCTTAAGTTGAAGTCTGTCAAATTTTGTGTAATTGATAAATTGTTGTATTGGAAAGATCTATTTGGTGTTTTGTTGAGATGTCTAGATAAAGAAGAGTCAGTTCAGGTCATGCACCAGTTTCATTCAAGCACATGTAGAGACCACCATAACTAGAATACCACAGCCCACAAGATTCTAAGGGCTAGGTATTATTGGCCTGTTCTTTTTTTTGATGTGTGTACCTTTGTCAGAGCCTATGACAAATTCCAAATATTTATAGGGAAGCAGTAGCTCAGATCCTTTCCCCTTAGACCTATCGTAGTGAATGGTCCTTTTTAGCAATGGGGTCTCGATTTCATAGGTGAAATTAATCCTTCATATAGTGGTAATCACAAATGGATCCTAGTAGCCACAAACTATTTTACAAAATGGATAGAGGAAATACCTACCAGGAATCCAACTCATCAGTTCATCATGAAGTTTTTATATGAGAACATCTTTATCAGGTTTGGTTGCCCAGTAAGGCTAGTAAATGATAATGCCCCAACTTTCAAATCCGGGGCATTGGTTAACATGTGTAGGTCAATGGGCATTCAACTCGTGCTTTCCACATCTTATTACCCTCAAGGAAATGGCCTGGCTGAGTCATCTAACAAAATCCTAGTTAGGATAATCAGAAAACTATTGGAGACAAATCACAAAAGCTGGGATTCTAAGCTAAAGTTTGCTTTGTGAGCTGATAGGGTAGTTGGAAAAAGATATATAGGGACTTCTCCTTTCAAGTTAGTTTATGGTATTGAGGCCATTTTTCCCATTCATCTAATTCTACCAGTGGCAAAATTCTTCTAGGAAGAGAAAGATGAACCGAATTATATGGTGAGGAGGATGATGGATCTAGTGGAGTTACAACAGATCAAGGAACAAGTGATAGGAAAGTCAGAAGCTCATCAACAGAAGATCAAGGTTATTTTTGACAAAAGAGAAAAAATGGACAATTTTCAGGTTGGAGATTGGGTCCTCAAGTGGGATAATGTCAGGAAAGACAAGGGGAAACATGGAAAGTTTGACTCTCTGTGGATTGGCCCTTTTTCGATAGCTCAGATGCAACAGAACAACACCTTCAAGTTGCAAAATATGGAAGGGGAGGAGGTTTTTGATGGCCCACTAAATGGGCGATTTTTGAAAATCTATTTTATCTAAGGCTTTGAGGCCTTGTTATTGTAAAATATTAGTTGGTAGGTTGTTTTTTATTACAAAATAAACTCCATGCCCCATGGAACAGTAGAAGATAGTTTTAAATTTTTATTTGTTTTCCAGGAAAGGTATTTTTGGTTTGGGGTTCTTGGGATCTCACAGGAAGATTCCCATCCCCAAGTAGGAGCCAGATGTTATCTCCCGAAATAAATTTAGTTTTCAATAAGTTCACTCCGATGATTTTTTTTTTTATCGGATGAAGATTTCAAGTCATATTATGAAGGATATTATGGTGACTAAAAAAATGAGGATTTGTGGTGTTTTTTTATGTGATAAAATTAATTTTTTTAGCTTTTGGTGGCTTAGGCAAGTTTTCCAACAGCTCATTAGCCACCGAAAATATTTGGTTTCATTAGCTAATAGTTTAAATCAGGACCATGATTATCCACTGAAAGCTGGCTCATTACGTTATATGTTAAAATTCTAGGAAAAGGACTTTCAGTGGCTTAGGCGAGATTTTCAGGATCTTGTTAGTCACCAAAGAGCTTTGGTTTTGATAGCATAGTGAGTGATCACAGGAGGACATTAACCACTGAAAGCCAATAAAATACATTTTTTTAAAGGGCGTCTTTTGATGTCTTGGGTGAATTTGTTGGCGATTCATTAGCCACCAAAATCTTAGCTTTAGGTAGCTAGCAGACAAAACCCTAGATGCTCTTAACCACTGAAAAGGCCGAAAGAGGAAATAGTTACCTGTCCATCAAATCAAACTCATCAGCATAAGACAGGTCATGATTTGGCATGATAAAGCACCGAAAGGACGGGGAAACTACAGTAAGGAATGATTTGATGATTGAATAGGTTGTTATTGATTTGAACTAACTGATGGGAATCAAAACCCTAATCTACCATCCATCTATCCCATGACTGCAGTAAATCTCCACTGAATACCAAGTTCAAATTAAAAACAGATTACTGGGCAAGGTGTCTCGTAGATATCACCAGAAGCTATCATCCTTTCACTTAAGAACTTACGAAGTAGTTAACCCCTCAGAATCAGTGGCCTACCTCCAGTACACTCCACCTTCGATTACATGCATCCTTACTACTTAAGGACACCTCTGAAAATCATCCTGCTAACCTCTTCCACAAAATTTGAATTCAATTTTTGCAGGCACTCATGAGCACAATTCAGAAATGACGAAAGCAGGGCCTGCTCTCAGGAAAGAACTAGGAGACATCAGTTACTTGGAATCACATCCAGAATTCTGCTAGTTCTTCAAAGATGCAAGTTGCTACACATTTTGTGAGAAAATTCAAGGTTCACACCAGCAGGTTGCTGAAGCATTTTCCCTCTCTTTCGATGGCTACAAGGAACTTATAGGCAAGGAGGATTTCATGGTGGATGAAACCCTAATTACAGAGGTGACTAAACTCCCAAGAACTGGGGAGAAGTGGTTTAAAACCATCATTACTAAAAATTTGGAGTTCATGTCCTATTTAAAGCCCGAACACAAAGAGGTGGTGTGGAAGAAAAGTGTTCCATCCACCTAGCTAGAAGAGAGGTGGCAGCAATTACTGAAAGCCATTGTAGTATATATAACTTGTGAAGGTAGATACAATAGGAAAATGATATATAATTTCAAACTAATGAACAATTTTACAGGAAAGAGCCCTCTAAATTTACCTTTCTACTTACACAGGAGCCTGGAAAAAATGGCACACCAAGTGAAGGCTCAGCCAACTAAGATTGCTGGAAGATTGTCTCACCATGGAATTATACAACTCCTTATCCAAGAATTGCTGAAGAGGAGAAATATGGCATTGACACATTTTTTGTTTTGGAATGGTTTTGAAACAGGCCTACAACTAGAAGAGAAGGGAAAGTCTCCTTCGAAGAAATCCACCACCCCTAGGAGTGGAAAGAGAAGAAGAAGGGATATTTCACCAACAACAGTAGATCAGCCTCCTTCCCCTTCTAAAACCAAGTAGGCTAAAAGAAACCTAGACTTCAGTGAAAAGGGCAAGGAAATCACATCAGAAAGTGAAAACATTGTGAACCTACCCTACTCAGATTGAGAAGAAGAAAGGGAGGAAGGTGTTTACCTAATAGAGCAGGCGGTAGCAGAAAATGAATAAATTCCATCACCCACACCAAAATATCATGGTGAACCAGTGGAAAAAGATTCCTCTAGAAAGCCCAGGGCACATAAGTAAACTAGTTGCTAAGACAAGTGTATAAGTTGGAAGTTTTAAAAAGAGAGATAAAAAGGAATAATGCCATGTTGACCAAGAGGAATAAAGAGTTGCACAATTCTTTCCTAGAGATGAGAGGAATGTATATCTTGCTGAAAAGAAGAAACCTAACATACTTGAAGGACAACACCAGGCTATACAGGATGATCAGGATTTTTAGGCTACAGGTGAAGAATTCCAGACCAAACCCTAGCACTCATTTTGCACTAGAAACCCTAGCTGAAGCAGTAGTAAGCCTTCAAAATCTAGAATCAATCCAGGTTGCTACTGATCTTCCAAATTTTGAGCAAGCTAAAGAATGGTAAGAAGGTAAGCAACAAAATTGAAAAGTGTAATTTGTGAGGTTGCTTAAAATTTTGCAATAACAGGGCTTTCGGTGGCTTAAGCGAATGCTGAAGTGGTTTATTAGCCATCGAAAGCAATGATTTCGGTAGCTAACAGACCCAAAATTTTGATTCCTTAACCACCGAAAGTAGAAAAAGGCACAAAATCAAATTTTGGCACAAAAGACCAGTTTTGGGTGAACATAACTAGCTTAGGGATGAAGTGGAAAGATGAAAGGCACTGAATAACCCCATCATAGAAGGTATGCTCTATTTTTGCAGTTACATCAAGGAAGAAAGGGTCACAAACCCTGCATATTTTAGCAAACAATGACTTATCTAGTAGAGGACTAGTTACAATTTTATCCCTGGTACTCACTACAGTCATCAAAGGGTTCAAAAAGTGAGCGAGTTTTACATTTAGATAGACTAGTAGTTAAATTAGGGTTTTTTGACGTAATTCTGCAAAAAACAATTATTTTGTCTATTTTTAGTAAATCAGATCCAATTTTTCAGGATTTGAATATTTTTGTAAAGGCTATAAAGCCTAAGACTTATGTTATAGAAAAGGTTCGACTTCAGGGACCTGCAGACCATTACTATTGTCAAGCTTCTCATATTGCTCATGACCTAACATAAGCTCTTTTGATATCATATGTTCAGCTTACATTTCTTATCTATTTTGTGCTTATGCTTGAATGTGTTGTTTAGGTTTATTCATGTTATTTGATGTCTGATAGCTGTCATCCTATTTTCATATTGATGATTTTAATTACAAGCATTTTCCTTATTGTGATTAGCCATTTATATATAACTATTTTATGTATGAATCTTCCCACATGATAAGTTCTCCATCCCTCCACCATATTATCAAACCTATGAAAAATAGTAGTTAGAAGTCTTATCCTTGATTGAGTTTGATGCATGTCTTGAGAGTGTGAGGTCCTGTAGGTCACCTGACTTGATCCAGTTAGAAAAAACATAAAAAAATTTAAGTTACCAGGAATCCTTGAGCTATAACCTAGAGGAGTTTCGTGGAGTGCTAACAAGGAGTCTACCCACGAAACAAATAAAGATAAGTATTCAATTGTCATTTCATGATATTATTGTCTTATGCATTTGTTTATATTCAGTTGATGTGTTATGCATGATAAATGGTCTGCATTATTGACAGTATACTACTAATATGCATGTGATGGGTAAGTAGCCCATGGTGCTATACAAATCTCCATTGCTACTTATCTAGAATGAAACTTCTTTGCTGACATATTGGATTAGTGCACAATCTCAATGTTGTCCTGGTAGAGATGGAAGGCATCTAGAAATTTTTCGTGAGATATGGATGATTGTTGTATTTGCTAAAATAGTTGCATGATCATATATTTATGCATAGGAATTTTCCATTATGAATATGCCTTGTGAAATGTTTCTAACCATACAACTAATGCATTTGACTTGTAGGAAAGATCACGTACAATCCCCTACAGGCAAAGAAGGATGAGACTTGTTCCAAAGAACAAGTGACGATAGTTCAATAAATAATCCAAGATGAAGAATAATACGATGATACTTTCAAAGAAAGAAAGAGGTCTTAGACACGGTGCAGTTATGTGACACTGATGATTGACATCGTTGATGTAGATCCTTCCAGCTATGAAGAAGTAGCCAAGAAGAAAGGGAAAGAGAATACTAGTTCAAGAAATATGATGTCTAGGATGCAGTATCGATACCTGAAGGGAATTATGTAATGTCTTCTATATGGATATACCAGATCCATCATGCAGTAGATGTCAACATCATGGGGTATAAGGAAAGATTCGTAGCATGAGTCTTCTCCTGAAAATAAGGCATAAACTACAAAGAGACATTTGCAGCTAGTGGGAGTTGAGACACATGACAGGCAGACTCATGTGTGCAAATTAAAGAAGGACTTGTACGATCTCTGAAGGCACCCATGGGATAACAAATACATGATGATCTTGAATATCACCTAGAGTGATGAAGATCTTAACCTTTGCTACAAGGTTGAAGATGAAATATCAATAAAGGATGACAAGCTCACATATGTGTGCAAGAATAACTTTTGAAAAGGTTCAAGATAGAGGATCTTGGTATCTAGTGACCCTAGATGGATACATAGAATATTAGTAGCGGAGGAAGCTACTTGTCACTCAAGTACAGAATGTTTCAATGCATAGAGTATGAAGACAGAGGGAGAATGGTGCTCCACTTCAGAGGCAGTGACTGCAGAAGATCTTGAGGTTCGACATGGTACGACAAGATGGACAGATTATCAATGAATCTAGGATTTACTAAGAGTAAATTATATTCCAACCTTTTCTTCAAGGTTGAAGGCAAAAGACCAATTATTCTCTTATTACATGTTGATGACTTGTTCCTGACAAAAAAGAGGAACTCATTAAAGTTGCAAGAAGGAGACTTGCTACTGAGTTCGAAATGAAGGACTTGGATATGATGCACTACTTTCTAGGCATGGAGGTGTGGCAGAATGTGAATGGAATCTCCTTAGGACAAGGGAAGTATGCAGTGGATATCCTGAATAGGTTTAGGATGATGGACTGTAAGGCCATGACCACACCTATGGCATCGAACCTAAAGATATTGAGTGTTGCTTCATCAAAGTCGGTTGATGCCACGATGTATCGTTAAATGATTGGTTCATTGATGTACCTGATGAATACGAGACTGGATATTTGATTTGTTGTGAACACATTAGGACATGTTCACATGATGGTTGCAAAGCATGTAGTGAGGTACCTAAAGAGTACAGTTGAGTATGGGCTCATGTACGAGGAGAACCAATAGATTAACCTGGAGGGTTATGTAGATTTAGATTGGACAGGAAATGCCATTGATAGGAAGAGAAATTCGGGGTGCTGCTTCAATATAGAGAGGAGAAGTGAAGCTCCTGTATGTGATTCAGATCAAGATCTATCGAAAGAGGGAGTTTTAGCATAGTCGGTGATACCAGGCAAAATATAGCCCATGGGCGAAATTAGGGGGGTCACCAAAAATTTGTGGGTGATTTTTTGACATAGAAAAGGTTTTTTTAATTTTAATATATTAGCCCATTTTTTATAAAATATTTAACTATATTAAATACATTATCCAATCATGGTAAAACTCCAAAGCAAAATTTCATCATGTAGAAGAAACATGAAATCATGTGCTCGCCTAGATTTTCAGGTAATGGAGAAGAAGCACTTCTGGTTCACCCTGATTTTCAATGATGGAGAAAACTTGCTATTGGTTTGCCCTAGTTTTCTATGTCATGGAGAAAAGACTACTAGTTTGCCATCGATTTTGGGTGATGGAGGAAAAAACTGTGGGTTCGCCATCAATTTATGTATCTTAGGAGCAATTGTTTAGGAATATTGGTTGAGTTTTCCCAAAATCTGCATAACAGAGTGATTTTTACCTTCAATCACTATGATTTTGATCATTTCAGCCCCAAATTTGGAAAAAATCCCTAGATAATGCAGGTCTGGACTCCTCGATTCTACTTCAAGCTTTCGATTCTAGACTCTACATAGTGCACAGAACCAAAAGATTCAAACAGTAGTGGCTTTGTGGATATCTTGTTTATAGGAATTTTATTCATTATCTACTAATAAGCATCAATCTCACGAGTCACCTCAGTTTGGCATAAATGCATCGAATATCTTATCTAGGTATTAAAAGTCCCTTGTTCTGGTCATTCTGACTTAGTTTTCTTCCCAGTTATAGACCAGTCTCATTATTTGTTTTCTTTGCTTCGAAAATGTGCTCTTCATATTTTGTATTTTGAGAATCACATAGTTTACCATGTTACTGTAAAGAAACTACAACTTTTAAAGAAATACTTCTGCTATCTTGGTCCGAGATATTACTCCAATAATCTTAAATTATAATAACCACAGGTCAAATGTAATTACCTTTTTCAGTTAAAATGGAAGCAAATCTTCATTGAAATTAAAAATGGCGAGTAGCCAACAATTTCATAAGTAGACTCTGTAGTTCTGCTAGTAGAGATATCATAATTTTCAAGGACACCCCTTATATACTTACTCTTAAAACAACCTTCTTCCATATTGTTAGAACCTGGATAATTTATGAGGTCCAAACCAATTTCCTTGGATAATGAACTTCTTTCTCTTTGAGCTTTAGATCCCACACTATAAACTTGCTATGCTCCTTTGTTTCTAGAGGCTAACACCACTCCATACACAACATTGTGACACCTTTCCTATAGTTTTTTGTCATCATGACGTTCAGAAGTATTAAATTATGAATTATAGCAGCTCTCTTTGAACTTTATAGAGTAGTCATGTGGTAGAATATCTTTAGATATGATGCAAGGGCTTAGGTGAGTCATTCTTAGACTGTCCTTTTGAGGTATTAAGTCCAAACTATGCACCATTTATCATTATCATGATATAGTTGAGCAAAGTTCACCTGCATATCCATAACATCATAGAATCTATCATCCTCACCATGCTCTCAAAACTGAAGGGGTGAATCTTGGAAGGAACTAGGAGAAAGAGATTCTTGAGATTTAGGTGTTTTAACATCTGACCATCTTCTCAATGAACCTCAGATAATGCTGAAATTTCAGATATTTTATCCAAGAACTGTGATAGAAGGAAATCAAAGGCTTGTTCAATGGTGTCAAATTCCCTCTTTATCATGGAATTCACTTCAGGTGCAATCCAAGTATATGTTTGTCAATCAATAGTCATCAAGAAATCAGAATGAATTGTGTTGTATTTAGAAAAAAACTTCCCATGGGCATAGAAAAATTCAACAATGCATACCTGAATTTCATTAGTTTAGTTAATCCCACAAACATCAACCCAGGACACTTCAAATGCAGCACATTCATGCATTTTTTGGTGCATTTCTTTAACGGGAGCCTAGGTTTTATCCTGCCACCTTGCAGCATCAATAGAATATAACCATTTGTAAAGACCATCTCTTTTATTAGCATTTGGAGTTTCCTGCTTGTCGTCAACATTATTTTTAAGCCCTTTATTTTCAGGCCCTATTCTTTTGTTTCCAGAAGGTGACATTCTGGATTGTATTTAAAACTAGTTCTAGGTGTCACTCTCTAGAAGAATTCAAAGTTTATTTTAGCAAGGAATTGCATACAAATTGAAACATTTTATGATTTATAAATGAGCTCAATGCATCGCAAGGAGATTTAAAAATATAGTTCTAACCTTGGACGTAACCATTAGTTTCCATAGATGTGTCGGGCTGCAATGATTGTCCAATAAACAAGGTTTATTGTCAACCAAGATAAATATGTTGCTACTTTCACGTCAGATATCAGTAGAGCCTAGATACATAAGATTGCAAGTCTATACAACATAGTAATGTAAAATACTAAAAGTGTTTATTAGCAGTGTGCAGAAATTGTTTTCTTCCCTCTCAATACTTAATAGCAATAGATCATGGGTTAAGGATGGGTCTATGCTATTCTAAATATAGTAAGAGTAATTAAATGTCCACTTGTGTTTTATTAGCATTGTACACAAGTAAAATAGATCTTTCTCACCCCTGGAAATAGGAAGTTTTTGTCAATGCAACAAATAAATTAGAGCATGAAGATTTAGGTTTCCAAACATTTTGTGTCCCTAAAATTCTAAAACCTAAAAAAATCATAGACTTATTGGACTATCATATAGTCACAAATAGATTTGTAATAAGCGACGAAAGCCCTTTGGAATGCAGTTCAAAACTTAGAGGAAATTGTGCTAATGAATCACATATATTTAAAGGTGGTTTGTAAAGTGCTAAGTTGGATTTATATCGATAATAACCAGTACCACCCCCATTCCAGAAAACCAAGCCCTTGGAGTTATTGTGGTTGAAAGCTATAAATGTGAGACATAGATCAGTTCATTGCAAGGAATGTGATACATATATCTTTTTTAGAAAAGAGGTTCAAGATTCATAACCAAAAAATTCAAACAATAGTGGCTTTGTGGATATCTTGTTTATAGGAAGTGTCTTAATTATCTACTGATAAGCATCAATCTCACCTCAATTTGGCATAAATGCATCAAAGATCTTGAGTAGGTATTAAAAGTCCCTTGTTCTGGTCGTTCTGACTCAGTTTTCTTCCCAATTATAGACCAGTCTTGTTATTTGTTTGATTTGCTTCAAAATGTGCTCTTCATATTTTGTATTTTGAGAATCACATAGTTTACCATGTTATCATAAAGAAAATACAACTTTTAAAGAAATAATTTTGCCACCCTGGTCCGAAATATTACTCCAATAATCTTAAATTATAATAACCATAGGTCAAATGTAATTACCTTTTTCAGTTAAAATAGAAGCGAAGCTCCATTGAAATTTAAAATGGTGAGTAGCCAACATTTTCATAATAAGACTTTGCAGTTCTACCATTAGAGATCTCATCATTTTTTAGTACACCCCTTAGATACTTAATCTCAAAACAACCTTCTGCCATATTGTTAGAACCTGGAGAATTTCTGAGGTCCAAACCAATTTCCTTGGATAATGGACTTCTTTCTCTTTGAGCTTCAGATCTGACACTGTAAAATTGATATGCTCCTTTGTTTCCAGAGGCTAAATCCACTCCATCCACAACATTGTGACACCTTTCTTGTAGTTTTTTGTCATCATGACATTTGAAAGTATTAAATTTTTAATTATAGCAGCTCTCTTTGAACTTTATAGAGTAGTCATGTGGCAGACTATCTTCAGATAGGCTGCAAGGGCTTAGGAAAGTCTTTCTTGGATTGTCCTTATGAGGTATTAAGTCCAAAATATGCACCATTCATCATTATCATGATCTAGTTGAGAAAATTTCACCTGCATATCCATAACATCATAGAATCTATCATCCTCACCATGCTCTCCAAACTGAAGGGGTGAAGCTTGGAAGGAACTAGGAGAAGGAGATTCTCAAGATTTGGGTGTTTTAACGTCTAACCATCTACTCAATGAACCTCAGATAGTTCTGAAATTTCATATCTTTTATCCAAGAACTATGATAAAAGGGAATCGAAAGATTGTTCAATGCCATCAAATTCCCTCTTTATCATGGAATGTATTTTAGGTGCAATGCAAGTATTTGTCATTCAATCAGTAGTCATCAATAAATCAGAATGAATTGTGTTGTATTTAGAAAAAAACTTCCCATGGGCATAGAAAAATTCAACAATGCATACCTGAATTTCGTTAGTTTAGTTAATCCCACGAACATCAGCCCAGGCCACTTCAAATGCAACACAGTCATGTAGCTTTTGGTGCAGTTCTTTAAGGGGAGCCTAGGTTTTATCCTTCCACCTTACAGCATCAATAGAAGATAACCATTTGTAAATACCATATATTTTATTAGCAATTGGAGTTTCCTGCTTGTCCTCAACCTTATTTTTAAGCCCTATATTTTCAGGCCTTGTTCTTGTGTTTGTAGAAGGTGGAATTCTGGATTGTAGCCAAAAATAGTTCTAGGTGTCACTCTCTAGAAGAATTGAAAGTTTATTTTATCAAAGAATTGCATACAAATTGAAATTTTTTATGATTTATAAATGATCTCAATGCATCGCAAGGAGATTTAAAAATATATGTCTAACCTTGGACGTAGCCATTAGTTTCCATAGATGTGTGGGGCTGCAATGATTTTCCAATAAACAAGGTCTATTGTCAACCAAGATAAATATGTTGATACTTTCATGTTATATATTAGTAGAGACTAGATACATAATATTGCAAGACCGTGCAACATAGTAATGTAAAAGACTAAAAGTGTTTACTAGCAGCATGCAAAAATTGTTTTCTTCCCTCTCAGCACTTAATAGCAATAGCACAGGGGTTAAGGATGGGTCTATGCTAGTATTAATACAGTAAGAGTAATTAAATGTCCACCTATGTTTTAATTAAATTCACACCTATGTTTTATTATCATTGTACACAAGTAAAATAGATATTCCTCACCCACGGAAATAGGAAGTTCCTGTCGATGAAATAGATAAATTAGAGCATGAAGATTTAGGTTTCCAAACATTTTGTGTCCCTAAAATTCTAAAACCTGAAAAAATCATAGACATATTGGACTATCATATAGTCACATATAGACTTTTAATAAGCAATGAAATCCCTCTGGAATGAAGTTCAAAACTCAGACATTTTCCTAATGAATCACAAATAGTGAAAGGTGGTTTGTAAAGTGCTAAGTTGGAGTTATATCGATAATAACCACCCCCATTCCAGAAAACCAAACCCTTGGATTTATTGTGGTTGAAATATATAAAAGTGTTACACACACAATGAAGAACACCTCCCCCACAACCATTTAGTAAAAAGGATGCACATTGTTGCAAAAACTTGCTAATTCAGTACGATGCCTGTTGTTGGAAAAGCTTGTTAATTTTGTATGCAAAGATGCACATAATTCATGGGGTTAATATTTGGTTTTGGTTTCTTCAGAGAGAGGCTTGTCACCTAATCCTTCTTAGACTCCGCCAAATGAGCATCTTGGGAACAATTTAAACTAACAATAAATCCACTGTCAAATATAGTTGCTTAAAGACTTCCACCGTACACTGACTTCATCCTCTCTTCTATTCTTGAGATAAAATAGTATTCCGATCTCCTACAAAAATAAAGTATCCCTAGCCTACTCCTTCTCTTTGTTTCTTTAGAGTTTTCCAACATTCTTGTTTTCAATATAATGCATTGAGACATAAATATTGAAAATTTCCAAAAGATAGGTAGTAATTTTCCTTAACAGTTATTTGAATATCCAATGTTGAGCTTGCTTTACCCCAACCAGTTCTAAGTTTTGATCCTTACTGATTCCCCTTGGGAATTTGATGCTATTAAAACTAGCTTCCTTTCTACTATTCCCCGCTATCTTTTGCATATCCCTATCTTGCTTCTTAGTCTCCCAGAGAAGAAATATTGTAGGATTTTCCATTTTAATTAGTTCCTACATGGCTTCCTCTTTCGACCTACTACCCCAGTCCACAACATTGAACACAATCCCACTTCCATTACCAAAACCAGAGAAGAGAGGCATAATGCACAACTTGAATGCAAAGGAGCATAAGGTGAGGCGGAGTTAATTAATTTTTAGGGCTGTTGTGGCTGCTATTACCCTTGTGCACAGGTTTGGAATTTTTTTTAAGACTATTCTTTAACTGCTGCTATGTGAAAACTCACAAAAAATGTTCAGAATCTAGTGAACAATGAATATATTCCCTCTTTTGTGGATGTTAATTCATTTTATAGGGCTGCAACGAGCCCATAATTTCTTATAATTCACTCAGCCTAGGTTTTTAGGGTATGAAATTATCCAAGATTTGTCTTTTTGGCTAAATTCACACCCAAAACTATCGTTGGTGGTTGTGGATTATTATTTTGGGGTTGTGTTGTGACTTTTGACCACTATTTGCACTCAGAATTGTCTAAAGTTCCCTGATCCAATGGTGCTGCTGAGTTGCTGCTGTTTCACCTATAAAATACCTCTTTATGATGGTTTGTGATTCTGATTGAGGGCTGTAATGTGCCAAGAATCTAGACCTCTGTTTTGTGGCTATTTGATCATTCGATGACTAAATCATGCACATATTTGGATATTCAGTGTTTTTTATCACTATTAAGGGGCTGAAATATGCCCAGGTTCACCTAAATTGTAGATGAGGTCATCTTATCATTGTTTCTATCCATAAAATTTCCCAGATTTGTGGGTTTACTAATGTTTTTAGTCATAGTTCCTACCTAGAATTGGAGTAATTCTTCCTACTTCTATCTAGGATGTCATAAAATAGGGATTTAAACAGCTTGGAGAAGAGAGACGTGGCTGTAGGTTCCATATTGTGCATAGGTGACCATAAATTTACCACAAATTAACCTTTTATTTCACTCTTGGCTGCCATAAATTTCTCCTATTAGGGCTTCAACTGTAGGCTAGAAATGATCCTATATTCACGAGTCAGATACTATGAAGAAAACATAGCATTCTAAATCCTAGTTTCTCTTTAAGCATTCTAAAGCCTCATTCTAGTTGGATGTTGGTAAATGCACACTCCATTAAACTATGGGATGACAAAACTTTAGGAATGGAGTTAAGAAATAAACTAGAACAGATACCCTTGCACAACTGGATGACAAAAAATCAGCTTCATTCATTATTAGATATCTCTAACTTCCTATTTTGTTAAATCCCTATAGAACATGTTTTGGTTGTAAGAGAATTGAGATTAATTTTTTGGGGAAATGTTTATATGGATATGTGTCTGGAATTGGGATTAATTTTTTTGGGAGTGCAAAAATTGTAGACCACTCAAATTGCTTAGTTAAATGTTTGATAATGGAATCTAACAGAAATACAAATAGAAACTTTGCTCTCACTTTGCTTTGCCTCACTGCAGCTAACTTCAATGATCTGATCAAAATCAATATTCAGAAGCATGTATTACATGAGTAATCCCTCTGTTGTAGTTTTTTATATGATTAATTTACTTGGTATGAACCTAGTCTTCCTTGAATAAGCTATGCAAACTATTAAACCAAGTCTTTCTTGAATAAGCTATGCCCTAGTGGTACTCTGTCATCATGCTATTTAAATGTTGCTGGTTTTTCATTTTATATAATGCAGAATTTTTCTATTTGTTGGTTGGTGACTGGGTCCATCATTGGTGAGGTAGGCTTAGTGTTGTGTGCCCCAGGCCAAGCCTTGGTGGTAGTGTGTCATCATGATATTTAAATGTTATTGGTTTTTCACTTTGTGAGGACAGTTTCATTGCACAGAGTTCATCAGTTGGTTTTTCACTTTGTAAGCACAGTTTCATTGCACAAAGTTCATCAGTTTAGTGTTGTAGATGGGATTTAGGTTGGGGTTTGAATGTCATACTCTCAATCCTTATCAAAAAGAGGATGGTATGCCTTGGTTTAATGGTGGTTTTCAGTCTGACATAAAAACGAGGATGAGATGCCTTGGTTTAATGGTTGTTTTCCCTGCGTTGATGGTCATATGATAATTAGGGTTGGCCTCTTCAACGTGTGCTTCTAAGTTTTGGTCGTTGTGGTTAGCATGCTTCGGTTCTTATGCACGATGGATGTTGAGTGCAACATTCCTGCCCTAGGACATTGTCTCTTACTATTTTTGTTTTGTTTATTTTGGGATGGAACCCTGTCCTCTCATGGGTTGGGTGTCTACTCATATCAGGTTTGGAGAAATCTTCAGCATTTCCATGGTTCGGTCATCTTTCTCCTTGACTCTGGTTTCCCGTAGTTTTGCATAATCACATGGAACACTATGTTGAGTTGCTTGTGCTCATTGTTTGATGTAATGTTTTGCCACCTTGGCCTTCCACTGTCTCTAAAAAAAATTCATGTGTATAGTGATATTTGCATATAAAAAAAATGTGGGGCTTCTTTCACGGTTTCCAAAATTTCACTTGTTATAGAGGTCCAACACATTGCTTACTTTTGTTGATGTTCCAACCTGCAGCTGCTTTGCTGAGTAGACTTCTCCTATCTCCAATTTTCCTTGCTACAAAATAAAAATAACACCTTCTATTGCAGTTTGTTGTTATACAATGCGCCTAGGGTTTCGATATTGAAGCTATCATGAAATGTCTTTGAAAGAAAAAACTTTACCCAAAAACTATTGTCTCATAGCAAATATGGAAATAAAAAAAAATACAAAAACCCTTGTAAACCCTTGTAATCTTTTCAGGAAACACATTAAATAGATTGTTTCTATTCTATATCAATTAAATATGCATCCAATGTTAATGTGACAAAAAAACTGTCCTTATCTACAACTGGCCCACCCCAACAAATCTTGCCTCTCAACAATTGCTTCATCCTGCTGTAGATTATCATCTCTTCAAAATTCATTGCTGTGATTCTTTTAACAGAAAATATTTTCCTCCATATTATAATCCTTGGAAATGTAGCTATGGGCTTCCCATTACCTATCCTTTGCAATGTTCGGAACAGTTGCATTTGGGAACCATCCTATTTCATCTAGTACATGTGAAATTCCTTCATTCCATTAGCTATCATTTGGACTTCTCGGAATAGTTACAATTGGTAACTGGCCTATTTCACCTAGTACATGTGAAATTCCTTCATTCAAACTGTTTAGAGGCCTTCAAATCAGGGGATTTTTGCAATGTGCACTTTCATCTAGCATGGAATTGAATTATAGATTCCCTTGTGTTTTTATATAAACAAGCTTTGCTTATAGGCCTTTATGACAGTGAGGTGGCTGTAGTAATCTCATGCAGTAGCTTCTCCTCCTTTTTGCTTTCTGTTAGCAGGGATATTTCACCTTCTACGGATAGTAAGGTGTTCCACTGGTCTTAATGGTTCAGATACAGAAAAAATGAAGGACAAAGGTTGAAGACCCTCCCTGGATGTCGTAGATACTTTGAATGTGATGCTTTGATAGTAACCCTATGTACCTACAACTTGATTAAACACACAAACACATCAAAGCTGCCAAAATATAATCTATTGATCCATGTTAGTGACTAAGGAATATAACAACATATATGTGTGAAATCAAACAACAATAGTAATGTGGGACGGAAATCAGCTTTGCATTAAGATAAAATGGAGAAGTTTACAACGAATTAAGCCTTAGTGTTGACATGCATCTCCATGAAGCCAAAAACTCTCATCCCCATAAGCTCCAACTTTTCTCTCTATGCTCTCCAATGTCTTGGGCCAAGTGATCAATCCAATAGCATAACCATACCTCTATAGTTATCTCCCTCAACCATAGACATGAGCTTGTATTTATAAGGCTCAATGGATAGGAATGGCTGAGAGATTTGTGGATGAGGTGGCATATAAGATCCTATGATGGGGGATCTCATGCTCAACTGACCCACAATGTTAGGGATAAGAGAGGACACGAGGCTCATGATCTAGAAGCCTCGAGAAACCTCTCTTTTTTCCCATTTTATCTAGGGTACCGCCTTTTTCCTCTTATGAGAAAGCGGTTTAGGTTAAAAATGCTTATGGGATAAAGGCTATAAGCGGTGGCACCGCTTATGGTAAACAAGGTATAGGCAGTGCGAGCAAGGTACCGCTCATGGATAATAAGGAAAGCACGGTGCTGAGTATTTTTATGAAAGATTGATAATCAACATGGGTTTTATCTCCAAGTGCTGGGATTTAAGGGAAAATATGTAAGTCAAAGGTCTTATCACATGGTGGTGACAGGATTTTGGTATAACAGGATGCCCCCCAAAGCATGATTCTTAGAGGGATATGATAAATGAGAGCTTTGAGAGAACAAGTCATTGCTACGAGGTGAAAATGTCAGCTCGATCAGAGCATGTAGTCAAGTAGGAATCTATAGTACATCAATATGTTGACTCATAGACACAAGTAACCAACTCATGGCTGCAGACCAATACAAGGGAGATCCATGAGAGGAATAAACAAGCATGGCTACTAGAATACAACGCAGATCCATGTGATAGAGGACTCAAACTTGGACATAGCTACCAGACATACAATGTAGATAAATGTCATACAAATGCAAATTTGAGCATAGCCATGATCATACAAATGTGGATCCATGCTAGATATACAAAACTCCATCGCAACCTAGGGAAAAGCAATGAGCGCTTTTAAAAAATACCCAGGGTCTTCATCTCGTCTTCCACAAAGTATGATTCTATCCATGTGATTACAATGATCTAAAGTTGAACATGGGAGAAACCACTTGATTACTGACCAATGATGTGAACCATTAACAAGTGCAAGGGAGATCACCATTAATGTCAATGATTCCCAAGGTACTCTAGTACAATCTATTACGTGCGAATAGATGTTTTGATGTCAAACACCCAGTCGATTCTATCAATCAAAGGTCAATGATGTGAACCTATGTTGAGAGTGAGAGAATCTGCCATTAAGGAATACATATCTTAAGGTACCAAATATTGTTTCTAAGACTATTTCTTGGATGATGAGTTGATTTCGACAGGAATAGTCTCGTTGAAGGAGGGCCATGATGAGTCCCACATCGATGACATGAAACTTAAAACATAGTTCTGGAATGATGTGAATGTAGTAACCATAATACTGACTCAAAAATACTGACACAAAAGACTATATAGACTACAGAGGTAAAACTTCTTCAACCCCTTTGAACATCGGACGGCACAACAAAAAGACTTGGTAGCATGACTGAACGGGACAAACACACAATTCGACAGTGGAAAATGCATTCTTTTGAAAGACTCAACGGAGATACATGACTCATGAAATTGGATCATCGTGGAGATCAGCTGAATACCTAATTGAATGACATGATTTGCAGACAAGTGCCATGTTCAAAGGTAATGACAAACAACTGCCATTATTTACAAAATGATTCCCTTCCCATTTCCCCCATCATGGTTGATGAGTGACTCTTTTTGGTTTTACGAGTTCAAAGAGGGTAACAAACACTCGATATAGCTTTTTGGAAGACAAGTCCAGACTCATATGTTTTACGAACCTGAAAGAGGAGGAGTTCGTTCCTAGAACGGGCCTCTCAGTGTTTAATTTAATGATTCCACTGAAAGAAAACTTAGTATCATTCATGTTTAGAGAGTTTGAATGAATACAAAAGAAGACTCCACAGGGGTCCTTTTTCATATGATTTAGTCCCTAATGACCGAAAAAAGTATAAAATCATACCTTAGGGAACTCTTCCAATCATGATTGGCTAGAGTATTCCTTTTTCGTAAATAGTCCTATCCGAACCAAAAAAGAGATAACCTACCATCAGATGGATGAATCTTCAAATACTTTAACGAGCGTGAAGAAGACAAGATCACTCGACGATATTTTCATATTTAGGGATCTTGAAAAGAGTTTAATGAGAACTCCATGAGGTTTCTTTACACAATGTCAATTTTTACAAGCCTAGAAAGAATTGGAAATGTAGTCAACGATATTTTCATGTTTAAGGAGCCTAAAAAGGAGGTGAAAAGAAGATTCCATTAGAATTTTTCATGTTTTGAATCCAGAGCACAAAAAAGTAATAAACTAAGCTCAAACCACTTTTCATGTTTTAACTAGAGCACAAACAATGAAAATTAAACTCAACACCATCTTACTATTTTTAACGAGGTCGAAGATCAATTGAAAGAATGCTCAGGGATTGGTTTCATTTTTATGCAAGTTTCAAACCAATGGGTAAACTATGCTTGAAAAATCCCATTAACATGGTATACAGAGGTTGGAACCTTTCCCCCAGCATGATTGCTAGTGAAGCTTACCCCTAGCATGGTTGCTAGCGGCTCGAGATGCCCCCAAGCTTCGTTTGATTTGATGATTCTTCTTCCATAACCAACCTAAAAAACCTGTTTACTAATGTAAAAATGTTCACCAGGGGGTTAGGAAGAATGAGAATCAGGTAGGTGAAAAGAAGGTTCAAGTTCTAACACTAAAGTGAAGACTCGACTCAAGGGAAGGGGATTTGTTTCATTTTTACACAAGCTTAAAATAGAAGGTAACTATGCTTGGAACATGGTTTCATTTTTATGCAAGCTTGAAACCAAAAGGTAAACTATTCTTGGGGAGTGGTTTTATTTTTTAACAATCTTGAAACCAAAAGTAAACTATGCTCTGTACATGGTTTCATTTTTATGCAAGCTTGAAACCAAAAGGGTAAACTATGCTTAAGGAGACCTACTTCATTTTTTAACGAGCTTGAAATAGAAAATGAACTATGCTCAAGAATGATTTCATTTTTATGCAAGATTGAAACCAAAAGGTAAACTATGCTTGAGGATTGGTTTTATTTTTTAACGAGATTGAAACCAAAAGTAAACTATGCTCTAAAACCTGCTCCTATCCAACATGATATCTAGAGTTTGGTAGGTTTCCCCCATTACATAAAAGCTAGCAGCTTAGCTCCATTATGATGTCCATATATTAAAGCCATGCCCCCCCATTTTACCTATGATGGGAAGAAGCTAACTAGAAGAAGGGGAAGGAACCAAACGAACATGCGGCACATTCAGGGAAGTTTGATTACTAGGAGTAATGCAATGGTCAGGTGTAACAAAGGAAAGCTGATCAATAGTCACAATCTTCCCATCATGGGGAAAATGAATAAATCTAAAGAGTGTGGACACAACACCCTTCATGGCATAGACATAATCACATCTAAGGAGCAGATTGAAATCCAAAGGACCTTGGACCACCATAATATCAATAGAGACAGTTTTCCCTCCTAATGTAATAGGTAAATAAGGAAGGGTCCCTAAAGGTGCAGTAGGTCTTAGATTAATAGCCAGTATCTACTCAGTGGCTGGCACAATCTGAGGAGAAGCTAAATCTTTCCAAGTAGTTGAGGATAGAATACTAACAGAAGCCCCTTCGTCAACAATAGTGCGAAGTATCCGCCTAGTAGTAACATTCACAACTATCTGGAAAGGAACACTCAAATGAAGACGAGACTCTGTTAGGTTACTCCAGTCAAAGGAAATAACCTCACTACTCAGAGAGGGTTCTGTCGAAACGGACAAAATTTTCTCTTATCGAGAACAATCAGAATGAAGCATAAAAACTTCGGTAGGTTTCAGTTCATTCTCTACCAAAAGAGAAGAAAAAGATGAAGATTTGGTGAAAGAGACTACTTAAATATTTACACTCTCTGATGAAAGAGCAGGATTGGGTGGAAATGACACCGACTCGACCACTTTAACTTCACTCTCCAAAGGAAGAGTGGGATCAACCACAGATAAATCTGAATGGATGACTTGGTCAACTAGTGGGGGATCGAGGGATAACTTACTATCACTTGTTGGAATCACCTGTTGATGATCAGTAATATTTTCCAACCAACGTGAAGCTTCATCCATGCTTAGACAAAGAAAAGTACTATGCATAGCCTTGCATATCAAACAAGGATACAAGACTTTACCCTTACGACCTTTTATCAATGGATCACTGGTTGAGGGAGTATCATCAACATGATGATCAAAGGTTGATGACATAGACGGTTTGAACCTTTTAGACCATTCTTCTTGTAGATGGGAGATACCGGGACACTCCTTAAGAAGGTGGTCCCCCTTTCAAAGCTTACAAGGGAACTTGGGTTTTCCGAGTGTTCTCTTAGAACGAGCACCATCAAGAGCAGATGGTTGTTTCTTTTTCTCTTTCTTATCCTTCTTCTTTTTAGCCTTCCCTTTCTTCTTCTTCTTATCCGCATGACTACTAACCATAGAGCTTTGGTCAAGAGAAGAAGAAGGAAGGGATGAAGCAACAACCGACGAATAAGGAGAGGGATTAGGTTGAGGTCGATCCTCTCCTAGAGGAGAGGTGACATTTGAGACATTAGGTGTAACAGGAATTACTAGATTAAAAATCCAAACTGGTAATCCTATAGTTAATCCAAGAATATTTAGAGTGGCAATAAAGGGAGGACCAATACCTTCACTTTGAGGGAAAACAAAAGGTACACCTTGGAAAGGGACCTCTTGATTGGTAGTCCCAGATGGGGATGCCATCTCTAAACTCTCTAATAACCCCATAACTACCATGCACAAGAAAGTACTACTCAAACTAAAAGCAACAAGCAAACATGTGAAAGGAGTGGATAAGAGTCAGGAACCTCACTAGATAGGCCAAAAGGATAACTCATATGGTTTGAGGATTCCTAAAAGGGTCTCTTGATATACTCAAGGTACGTGGGAGCTCAAATCAGTAGTAGTGTTGTCTAATGCATAATCGTAAACAAGGGCCCTTCCGATATACAATCTAGTACATGAAGTACCTTTCTATATACCTCAAGGGTACATGAAAGGCCGTTCGATATATCGATGGTACATGGAAGAACTGCACGAGTCTCAGGATGTAATGCAGACAAAGTAATGACAACTCCTATGCTTAACAATGCCCAAACATGTCTCTAACTTATTACTCAAATTGCTAAAATTTTTAACCTAGTACTACCGTTAATTTTATCTTGTGCGTTTAGGTGGAACCATGGAGTGAAAACTTGAAATTAAAGAAAATGCACACTGATCTATATGATAAGTCAAGTTTTCCTCTTCAATGAAATTCTACCTAAGAGAGGGGGAGAAATTTATTTTTCTTCCCAAAAATGCACACCCAAATGCAAATGCAATTCTATCTTTTCAAACGAAAAGTGAAATATCAATGCACCCCAAACAATATTTAAAGTAATTAAAAAAGAGATCTAGAGAACATCTAAAATAAATAAACCAAAAATGTTTCCTATCTTTTCATGCTTGAAAAAGATGCATAAGAAATTAACGAAAATATGATTTCACTAACATTTCCAAACAAATCTAACTCTAATGCACGCAAAGCTGAAACATATGTTTCTTCTCAATGAAAGTAAGATCTAGAATTTCAAACGATCATGCACAAAACAAGAAGAAAATCATTCAACAAACTTACGAATAAAGAAAAAGAGAGAGAAAACTAAAACTTCTCTTTGAAACAGACAAGGAAATGAAAAACCAATCTTTCCTACCAAGCACTGAAAAAATCAGCATGCAAAAGGAAACAAGAATCACCCAAGCAAATAAAGACTCGAAACAACATGGACCACTCAGGCATTCCAAGTCCAAGACGAACCAAAACCCACTCATGAAAATGAAATGTATATTTTCGAATTCCTACAAATAATATCTACAGAAAGGAGCAAGAGGTTTCAAGCAAAGAAAAGAATGTAAACTCCAATGCAAGAAACATAGATTCTCTTTGAATGTAGAAAGAATAAAACAATCAAAGCGACTGCATAATATACAATTCATGGCCCCTCCTAGCCATGAGGGAGCATTTTCTTTCAAAAACACACTTCATTTTCATCAAAAAGTAAGCCAAAAACACACAAAAATGAAAATACAAAGTCTGGAACAAGGCCTAGCTGGCACTGCACAGATGAAGCTATTGACAAGTGGTTTTGAGGTAGAACCTCTCCTTTCTCACTGGATTCAATTGGTGGCACCGCGTATTGCTAATTGGACTCAGGCAGTGGCACCACTCCTTGCCAAAGGCACATGTGCGGTTCCCTGTGTAAATCCAAAACATCAAGGAGAATGATACATCAAGTCAGAAAAAGACCAGATCAAGGTAAAAACTGATAGATTGAGAGTGACAAAGAGCATAAAAGGTCAAAAATAATTCAGATCTAGAAAGATTTAGAAGTTTCAAACCAAAATCCACTGAGTCAAATAGCAGATCTGACTGAAGAGAGTTGGAGAAGGAGCTTGGATTCGGACAAGAGTTGAAAGACTGAGGAAGATCAGATCAACTGATACATATATTCATTCCCTAGTAGAGTCATTGGATTTGTTAGTAGGAATATTTCACCTTCTGCAGACAGTAAGGTGTTCCACTAGTTTGAATGGTTCAGATAGAGAACAAATGAAGGACAAAGGTTGAAGACCCTCTCTGGACGTCGTAGATACTTGGAATGTGATGCTTCAATAGTAACCCTGTGTACCTGCAACCAGATTAAACATGCAAACACATCAAAGCTTCCAGAATATAATCTATTGATCCATGTTAGTGACTAAGGAATCTAACAACATATATGTGTGAAATCAAACAACAACAGTAATGTGGGACGGAAATCAGCTTTGCATTAAGATGAAATGGAGATGTTTACAACCAATTAAGCCTTAGTGTTGACATGCATCTCCATGAAACCAAACACTCTCATCCCCATAAGCTCCAACTTTTCTCTCTATGCTCTCCAATGGCTTGGGCCAAGTGATCAATCCAACAGCATAACCATACCTCTATAGTTCCCTCCCTCAACCATAGACATAAGCTTGTATTTATAAGGCTCAATGGATAAAAATGGTTGAGATATTTGTGGATGAGGTGGCCTCTAAGATCCTATGATGGGGGATCTCGATCTCAAATGACCCACAATGTTAGGGATAAAAGAGGACACGAGGCTCATGATCTAGAATCCTCGAGAAACCTCTCTTTTTTCCCATTTTACCCAGGGTACCGCCTTTTGCCTCTTATGGCATAGCGGTTCAGGTTAAAAACGATTATGGGCTAAAGGCTATAAGTGGTGGCACCACTTATGGTAAACAAGGTATATGCAGTGTGAGTAAGGTACCACTCATGGATAACAAGGAAAGCGCGGTGTTGAGTCTTTTTATGAAAGATTGACAATCAACATGAGTTTTCTCTCCAAGTGATGGGATTTAAGGAAAAATATGTAAGTCAAAGGTCTTATCACATTGTGGGGATAAGATTTTTGCATAACACTTTCGCTTCCTACCACTGTATCCAATCATCAATGTCATTCATGCATTCTTTGTTTTGAGATGGACTGGTATTGAATTCCCTAAGGAATTCATGGTTAAAAACCTAATGAAGAGGACTAAAGAATTGTGAAAAATCATTATGATAAGGATAAGTTACAGTGACACCATATCACTTATGTCTCTCATGGAAAGTATCTCAAGCACATGAGGAAGTGTAGGTTATGTGCTGAGATAGATATTGAATTTTGAAATATGAAATATATGAAGTTGGAGCAAGCTTTTATTAATTTTTAAGGTAAAATTCAGGATTTTGATAGCTCTAAGGAATTCAATATTGATCAAATGAATTTTGAAACTCTAAGAAAATCAAGAAAAGTAATGCATAGGATCCTTCTTTCACCTCTTATCCTTTGAAGTCTGATTATCTCTCTAGAACTGTTGTAATAGGGTTATGGGGATAGATTTTCTTTGTCTTTTGTAATTCTGTATAAATGCATTTGGGTTTTAGGAATCTTCTTTAAATTCTATACCAGTAATATCTATAGTTTTTCTTGGAATTTGAAGAAATTTTTGTATATTCTAGAAAGCATAGGAAACTCCAAAAAGCTATGTGGGAGTGCAAAGGAAAGTCCAAAAATCTACATTCTAAAGAGATACAAGTGAAATGAAATAGAAGAGCATAAGAAAGGATGGCCTAAGAGGATGACTCTTATAAAGGGGAGAAGCATTGCGCAACATTAGGGATAGAGGTCGATGTATAGTAGGGAGCAAATCCATCCATGTACTCATTAATCACTGTAAACAATTATGGAGTTGGAGGTGAGCCTAAATGTTTCTCTCATAGATCAAACGCTACCCACTATTTGGTAACCCACTGAGTTTACTAATAACGCAAGTAGCAAGACCAATAGAACCTACATTTGGGTATTATTCCATCCTTTGAGCATAGGCTAGAGTATCCATTCCCTGTAGGAGCGATATGTTCACTCCTCTCATTGCAATTATGGCCAGTGCCAACATGAATAGCTTGGTAACAATGCATGCAATCCTAGTCGTGGCCCATGGGATGCCCACACTCTTGAAGCTCCCTTTGGAGGAAAGCATACTACTAGAACACTTTTTGTTGCTGCTAGAACATGGGAGAAGAAATTAGGAATTACTCATGAAAAGAGGCTTAATAAATCTATCCCAAGGGTAAGCTAGATTACACAAGACTGATGCCAAATATCGATTGCAAACTCAATTACACCAACTGTCTCAGCATTACGGGACATGCACGGCCTCTACATTAAGAGAGTGGATGCAGGAACTCGCTTACATGGGTTAAGTATCAATAATACCACCAATCAAACCATCTACCATTACTAGGTTGCATTCAGTTGCCTTACATATTCGAGTACAACTGATGTTTCACTCCATTTTCTACGCTTTTAATTTCACTATGCCTATCCTGAGGAATTAAGGTTTTATTACTTGGGTAGCTGTCAGTGAGAATTTAACCTTTAGTCTCCTTATAAGGCATATATATTGAGTTCTATTGGAATCCATGCCATTTTTCTTGTACTGAAATCTTTTTTCTCAAAAGGTAGATTGGACTTAAATGAGAAATCCATATATTCCTTTGAAACATGTAAGTTAAAAGGCCATTTCTGTAAATTTGGTTTTCTTAGGTCTACATTCGGGATCTATAATAGAAATACATCTAAATCTAGAAGTTTAGAACCCTGCCAAACATTGTAGAAATTAGCAAAGGTTGAAAGTTTCTAAAATTTTGAAGGCATTTTGGTAAAGGTGAAGGTTGTTTTGAACTTCAGCCATGACCAGTAGCAAATTCTGGCAAGAATGGAAAATTTTTAGTGGTCTATTTCTCATACTTTGAAGTCTATTGTAAAATTTCACAGGATATTTTAATGAAGTAAGTAGTCTGCATGAATTTAAGAGACCTGTGACTGCAATATTTTACAATTTCAAGAAAGACTTTGATGAATGTATTTGTGTACTTATTTTATGGATCTTCAACATTTCAGAGTTAAATTCTGGAAAGTGTGAATTAAGCAAATGTTCTGGGACATTTGAGTGCTTTCAAGGGTGAGGTTGAAGCGGTTTTGCTCACTAAGATTAGATTCAAGATTTGCTGAAAATAAACTTCAACTTACATTTTGGGGGTTACACTTTTTGTGTTCGTTCATCGATTATACTAAATCTATAGTTTCATGTGCCTTAACAGCCAATCATAAGTGGCAAATATATACTCATGAGGCTTACCTATCCTGGACAAGGCTTAAACTATACTTAATGTCCATGTGGAAACCATCTAAGTGATTTTGAGTGCATGTGATCATGCCTCAGCTTTAGTTCAAATTAATAAGAAGCCATTTTGCATAGAACACTATGTTTGTTTTATAGGCTCCACATTCTATATTTTAGGGGAAACACTATGTTTTTCAAGCTCAACATTTTGTTTCTTATGCTCAATATTATGTTTCTTATGTTTCTTATTACTCATACTCCTAGTAATTATTCTATTGGTCATACCAGCAGCCTGTCCATGTACTCCTTTATAGGTTTAACTCTATAAATCTCTCCATATATAATGAAGTCTTTGAATTCTTGGAGTTAGGGGTCATCACTGTTATTTCCGTCATCATGCTCAGGAACAACATTCAATCCCTGGGATATCTCATCATGTGAAATAACAACATGGGGTATAGAGGGTCCATGAAATCATTATGTATTGCATTGAAGTGCTTATTGAAATTTGAATCCCACAATTCACTACAATACACATGTACACGGAGCATATTATGGTTCTAGTCCCAACCCATTAGAGGAAATAAATTCATAGAACAAACTTAATCAATAAAAAGGCAGGCATGTAAAAGCCTTGTTTTTCACTCCTCGGTAATCTTTTATCACTCACATAGTGTTTGGGATATTGAACTATAGGATATTCACCCAATTGAATACCTTCCATATTTCAACTGAGCGGTCAGCTAATGGCATCTAACAATCATGATAGCTAAGAATCGATGCATAAATTTGAAGTATTACACTAGTTATATCTGATTTTGCTTTTCTGTGAAAGTATTCTCTTCATCCTGCCATTATTTGGTGACTTCAACCAAGTTATGGATAAGGTGAGGAGGATTTAATTAATTTTTAGGGTTGTTGTGGCTGCTATTGCTCTCGTGCACAGGTTTGGAAATTTTTTTAAGACTGTTCTTTAACTGCTGCTATGTGAAAACTCACCAAAAATGTTTAGAATCTGGTCGACAATGAATATCTTCCCTCTTGTGTGGCTGTTAATTAATTTTATAGGGCTGCAACGTGCCCATAATTTCTTAGAATTGGCTCAGCCTGGGTTTTTAGGGTCTGAAATTATCCCAAAAAATGTTGTAGGTGGATGTGGTTTATTATTTTGGGGCTCTGATGTGACTTTTGACCATTGTTTGCACTCAGAATTGTCTAAAGTTCCTTGATCTGATGGTGATGCTGAGTTGCTGTTGTTTTACCCATAAAATACCTCTCTATGACTGTTTGGGTTTCTGATTGAGGGTTGTAATGTGCCCAGAGTCTAGACCTCTGTTTTTTGGATGTTTGATCATTTGATGACTAAATCATGCACAGATTTGGAGATTCAGTCCTTTTTATCACTATTAAGGGGATGAAATATGCTCAAGTTCACTTAAATTGTAGATGAGGTCGTCGTATCATTGTTTCTATCCACAAAGTTTCCTAGATTTGGGAATTTACTGCTATTTATAGTCATAGGTCGTACCTAGAATTGGAGTAATTCTTCTTACTGCTTCCTAGGAGGTCATAAAATAGGGCTGCAAACAACTTGGAGAAGAGAGACAAGGCTGTAGGTTCCATACTGTGCACAGGTGACCATAAATTTACCACAAATTAACCTTTGATTTCACTGTTGGCTGCCATAAATCTCTTCTGATTGTTTAACGATCAAATTACATCTTCATAAGGTCAGTATAGCTTTTAAGTTTGGGTTAAATATTAGAATCATCAGGTTATATTGGTGGTGCAATACTTTCATGTAGTTGTATCCAACTAGTGTCATTTAAAAAATTAAGGATAGATCCTTCAACTATGTTGTTAATGTTTATGGGTTCGTTGGTGAGAAAAGTCATACCATGGGCATGCTTTAGTCCTAACAGTATTGGGAGAAATACAATTGGATATGGGAATATTTGGAAAAGGAATTTTATCAATTTTGATCTTTCTCTGCCCTATCAGGATCCCTTTGGGGTATGTTTTATCTACAATACCGTGGAATGCTCTAGAATTCATTGCTTTTAGGATTGCATCTATTTATGGGAGATACTAAAGTAAGTCTCTTTCATACTGATGGCTATTCTCTTTACTTAGAGGTAGTGGATGAGGGATGCTTGGGAGGAATAATCACCCTTTCCAATTTTCTT
Source organism: Pseudotsuga menziesii (assembly GCA_001517045.1). NCBI lineage: Eukaryota > Viridiplantae > Streptophyta > Pinopsida > Pinales > Pinaceae > Pseudotsuga > Pseudotsuga menziesii. The sequence goes on from LPNX010173133.1 coordinate 164,592, forward strand.
TGAGAGTCTCTAATTATCGATATTCCTATTTCTTTTGATTTATTCCATTTAAATATTCTATATTCTCTCTAGCATACTTTGTTTTATCTGTCGGGCTTATTCCACTTTCCTCATTTTTTCTTTAGCTGATTTGTAGGTTTCCATTTATGCTTTCATCAACTCACAAAAATCCCATTTAGTCATGAAAAAATATGAAATCCTATCTCACACCTCCTAATTTACTCTTATGAGTAATTATTGTCCTTGGGAATCTCTTTGTAAATATGCCACCTAACCCTTAAGGCCACCAATATCACTCTCTAAATATGACATATGCCATCATATTTCTTACTTATATCCCCCTATGGATTTACTATTTTGTCATTTCTCTGATTAAGGTCCTCTTACAAATCCTTTATGTTAGTGTCTTTATCCTCTTCTACTCTTATTGGTTCTGGAATGATGTTGGATTCCTTCATATCATCAAAATTTACCACCTATACCTACACTTTAGTCTATTCAAGGTCTCTTGTACTTGGGATGCCCTACTCATGGCCCTGTGGTAGCTTTCTTTGCTTCTAAGGAAACTATTTGTGACTTAATCTCATTTACTTATTTATCTCTATCTATAGCTAAGCCCTAAAAATAAATCATGATAGCATAGTTCCTTTCATTTTCTTCATGATCTTGCCTTAAATCTATATTTTTCACTGGCTCCACTATTGCAATATTTAACTTCTTTTTTTAGTTGCTATCTCAAAATCCTTTCTTTCAAAATGTTTGCAGCAAGTGCACTATCATTTAGATTTGCACGTAAGGACATTATATTCTCTTCAAAAATTTTAATTATCACCTACTTGGATTTCACTGTTGTTTTATCCACTTTTCACACATCTTCAAATTTCTAAAGAGCCATTATGAACTTATTTTCTGTTTTGGAAGATTAAATAACCTCATTGCATATTATGTCACTAGCTTAGATGAAGAAACCAACTTTGTCTATTTTCTGAAAATTATTAAAGTGCATCTGCTATTCATTTTCTCTGTAGTCACTCATGCTTATTAGATTTGGGAATGTAGGTTGCACTACAAACCCTATTAAGACATCATTTTGATTGTCAATAGCTACAATTAATATTTTACCTACTACTCCCACATATTGTCTTGCTTATTTTGACATTCTTACATTCCTTTCTCTTAATTCTTTGTATTTGCATTGTAAGTCTATGGGAAATCATACTTCATGATAATGGATATGATGATGAAATCTTTAGAGTCATGGGCTCTTTGAATTCTAGAGTAGGGTAATGAGTGAATTTTATGGGTAATGCTACTCCATTATATGGAAGAGCTGGAATTATGTCCATTAACTATTTGGGAAGCTTCTTATATGGATATTTTGATATCGATCCTTATTTTACCCTGGATTTATTCAAACAAAAGAAATGTACATATCAATAATATGGATTTCCTAGATGAATCAGAAAATATAACTGACTCATATGGTGGAGTTGTTTATGGGATACCAATTCCTTTATTCAAATGTTGAATAAGGAACATGTTTCAATATAAGGGGCTGAGGTCTCTCTAAGCAGTAGACAAAGCTCTTTCATCAAGGATTTGGAATTTCAAAAACTCAGGTATGGAAAACATTTTCTGTAAAATATGGGTGTGTATAAAACATAGGACAATAAACATATCTAATGACATAATGGAATTTTTACTTGGAGAGTATTGCTTTGAACAAAAGGCCACAAATTTAGGGAAAGATACTCATTTACGAAATATAGTTTTGTTTAAGTTAGAATCCCATATTGTCAAGTGGTCTTAGTTTATATTTGCTAAATACTTTACTTCTTCGAGTAATGAATTTAGGACGTCATTGTATGTTTTTGTATTGTATACCTTGACTTGTCTATCCATTAAATGTTCGTTGCCAGCAAACAAGGATTTCAAACTGAAGATTTTGGAAGATTGTTCCATGGATAGGATTCACTGTGTACTTGGATGATATTTAATAGGTTATGAGATTTCTGAATTATGCCACACATACTATATTCTCAAGCAATTCAATGATTTGGGGAAAATGAGTAGTATGTGAAATTACCCTAAATGGTAGTCGATAGCTTATTCTACAAGAATGTTCTAGATGATTGAGACTATTTTGAGCTAGGTCTTCTTCTCTACAACCAATGGTGATGGTAAAATAAGGCCAAGGTGGCCTACTTCCAATACCCATTGGAAAAATAGAATACATTTAGGAAACAAACAAAATGTGCTGAATTTGAACAATGTTTGCTCTTGGATTTTGATAGCGTCGATATAGGAGTTACTTTTACACTTCCACCATGTACTCATGTACTCTTTTAGTCCCATTGGCCCACTTTTAATGGTCATTTGTTAGACATTAATAAAATTATCTTATCTCATCTTATCATCAATTTCAGTAGTTTGTTTAGATTTTCAATTGCCAGCAGTTCTTAAAGGTAGTTGTTTGATCTTGTCTTGAATTTCTTTTGTCTGTCAATGTGAATTAGTGCAAAATTACAAATTTTGTATGAGTTTATTGTGTTGGGTCAATAAATCACCATTATCTAAGTATGGTGGTAATTTCTGATTGAACAAACATAATGGAAACTTCTATTTGGTATCTGTATGTAACTGTTTTGTATTAGAATATTTTGGTACTCATTATTTGCAAGTCATATTTTCTTCCAAAGCCTAAATTCAAAATAATCACCCTTTGTCTATCCTTCAATCGAATGGATATCTTCCTCTGCTTATCGAGATGCTTACCGTTGCATTCCAATAGCTTGAATTTATGTCCCTGTGAAATACAAAGCCATTAAGTTGAATAGTATAAGCTAAAATTCTAGCTGGCGTCTTTGTCTCTAACTATTTTTTTGGACTGTTTTACTAGTCATTGCTTCCAAATTGTAGTTTTATGCCAATGCTTAAATTCAGATTAATGCAACCTTTCATTGTCCTTCAATTACATGAATATCTTTTTTGGGTTTCTATTCAATCGTCTAAGGGGTAGGTACTTTAGGAGTTACAGAGTGCATTGCTTATAAAGAAACTTCACTGTCCTTTTCGACTTCCTCTTGCTTTAGGGGTGTGATAATACCCTGTTTACTTCCTTCACCTTTTTTGGTGTTGGGAACAACGTATTTGACTGTATGGACAACTCTTAAAAAAATTGGTCAACCTTTGGGTAGTAGTCTAACTCTTTAGGCTGACCTCCAACTCCATAATCGCTTAAAATTTTAGAGGAAGATCAGAACAACTATTATAATTTTATGAAGAAAAGTAAAACAACTTCACTTGTGAATATTTAGGCATAAATAAGTTCTAGAACACAAGTAATTCTAGAACACTTCTTGTTACTGCTAGACCACTCCTAGAACACAAGTCATTCTAACTTCCTGATTTTTCAACCCAGTGACTATATATATATATAATCTAGAAACAAATCAACAAACATTGGTAAAAATGACAGTGACTTGAAAAAAATATATAAAAAAAGACAAATCAACAAAACTTGGTAAAAATTACCTAGTGACTTGAAAAATGAATTCCACTTTTGTTGTCTGCATTGACCACATTCCACACTAGCATGAACATATTCCTGTAGTATATTAGGGAGGAATAAAATTCCATATTGGTTATAAAATGAATTCCACTTCTGTTGTTTGCTTTGACCACATTCCACACTAGCATGAACATATTCTCGTAGTATATTAGGGAGGAATACAATTCTAAGTTGCATAAATTATAATAAACATTATAATATTCCTTCATAAATGCTAATGCACATTTGTTGAATGAATATATTGAAATTTGATTAGTAATGTTTGATTATTTTGATTATTCCTTTGATTTATTTAATGAGATAATGATATAATAGTTTTCAAATCATTCTGGATTGTGGTGGAGTTCTATGTGGAATAGATCAATTCACAGCAACCAGATCCATCTCCTTCAAACATTTCACTAAACAAACAAGGATGTGATTGAGATATTTAAGGGATTATGTTCCATTATCTAAATGTCACTTTCCTAGCTTAGGATGTAATTATCAATTTATTACTTCACTAGTGTATGGAAAGAAAAAAAACATTTTTTATTTGGCTTTAGTTGTTTTTGTCATAATTTTTCAGAAAAATCAAAAATATTTTAAGTTTTGTGGTTTCTCAAATTGTTAAAAAAATGTTTCATTAGTTTTCATTTACAAAGAAAAACAAAAAAATTGCATTGTTAGTTGAATTCTCTTTAAACATTTTATACATCATTTGCTTTCACTTTGTTGAGTCTATAACTCCATCCAGTCTCATTTTGTTACCTTCAGTAATACAAAAATTAAAATAACGTTTAACTTAAAATCTATTAGTAATTTTATTTTTATAGGTTCGAGCATCAACTAGCTTAGGCTAGATTTTTAAACTAGAAGATTTAAACTGTCTTAAAACACTTTTATTTCAAATGTAGTGTCCTATATTTAGGTAAATCCACTTCTACAAGAGATAATCTAGAAAGCTCCTCTCACACAGGAGTTAAACACGAGGCCGCGTGAGAGCTTGGTTGAGGAGGTACCCCTCCACTTCCTTGTTCGATCATTTATAAGGATTGGTGTACGTTTGGGGATCTTATCAATACCACTTATTGGGCCCTATGATGTGCCAATATTGATATGGTTTCAGGATTAGATACTCTACCCATTCACATCGATCAGGACAGCGACTGTTCCGATGGAATCTTAGTGTAGATTTGGTATCCTTAGTCTCCAAACACTAGGATCTTACACAGGTGGTATTGGAAGGATATTTCTAGTACACCTAGGATGGACTTGGAAGGTAACCTCGATTGACAATTTGGGAGGACGGTTGGGTGATTCCAACACTTGCACCTAGAGAAATATTCATGAGACACCAAGTAACCATCCTTCGATCTTCATTGGTTGGACCTGGGCCCTAATCATCCCAGGATTTCCATTGGAAGGTGTATATTTTATCTAATGTGTCTTTGTTACTTAGGAGATTTTTAGTGTGTGTTATTTTGTTTTTATGTGCTTAGTTGGCCTTTAGGTGTGTGAGACAAATTTATAGAGGTGGAGAATCAACTTCTTCATAGGTCCAAAAGGTTGGAAGAACTTCCTCCATCTATTACAATGGAGCCTAATTTTGAAGTTCATCCTAGATGGGTTTAGTTTACTAGGTTTAAATTTTATAGCCTATAGAATTCATGTCATCATGGATATCTTACAAATTGTATTGATTTTATTTCTATTTTCTCATGCAAGGTTCACTTTGGGTTTCTAGATTTATTTTATATTTCAATTGTGAAATATTCAATGAGATGTCAAACACTAACCGTGGAAAGAAAACATCAAAACAAAGAGATGCGTTCTCATACTTTCAGAAGCCTCAATCTAAGAATCCTAATTCTCTTCATGATTCAAACTCTTTTGAGCAACCCATCAATGAGAGAGATGTCAACACTTATGAGAATGCATCTAATAACCATATAACGATTGATAAAACAGGTTGCTCTAGTGAACCAACTAAGATAAATGCAATTTAACCAGAAATTGACAATATTAATGTTGAAGGTTTTTCCTTGGGAGGAAACACAAATCATTCACAATCATGAAAAAGGAAGAAAGGCCAATGGGCCATAGGGAGAAAATTCCAATCGGAATGGGCCTCAAGATTTCGTTTTATTGAACCAATAAATTCAATAAATGAGAATGAAGCTGCACAAGAATTTAAATGCATTGTATGTAGTTGGAAACTAGGTAAGACAATAAAATTGCAAATGAAGTTAGATACAATAGAGAAGCACATGAGAAAGGTTTATGTCAAGCAAATTTAAAATGGTGAGGATAAGTCTATTACCAAATGGAAATATTCTGAGGAATGTCGACATGCCAAATATCAAGAAGAATATAATAAATACTTAATAATTAGGAGTAAACTTGAGGCAAGTGGAGGGACTATCACATCTCTATTTGGAAAAACCATGGGAAGAAATTTACTATCCAAGACAACACAATTATGCACTGTATTTCACATATTATCTAGAGGTCGCCCTATGATAGATTATCCAGAGTATAAGAACTATGTATCTTTTCTTAATGGATCAAATTTTCCATCTTATCACTGGTCTGTAACCAGTGGTTGGGAATGGGAAAAATATCTAGCTCAAATAGAAAAGGATGATTTGAAAGAGAAGATTGCGAATGCCATATTTTTTTCACTATATTTTGATGAAGTTACAGCTGTTGATAATACTTCATGGGTATGCATGAGTATTTATATGGTTAATGGTCATATTAGGAATTCATATCTACTTGGGATTCAAAAAAAGAAGAAGAGTTCTACAACTACAAATATTTATGAACTTGTTATTAAGACTTTGAAGGAAATTGGTGGTATGGATGATTTAATGATTGCAAAAAGGTTGGTATGTGTTGGATCAGATTGGAGCACCAATCATGCAAGGACAAAGGAATGGGCTTTGTGTCAAAATAAAACTATTAGCTTCACCATTTATGATCAGTATTCATTGTATGGTTCATAGGATGGATCTTGCATTTAAAATAGTAAGCAAGTTTCCAGTGGTTTCAAAAGTTGAAGAACTTGTATGTGAGACTCATGCATACTTTTGTCATAGTCCTAAGCGATTTACAAAGTTTCAACAATTTGTAGACGGTATTACAGATGGAAAAAAACTATTAAAAGATGTTGATACAAGATGGATTTCACCGAATGGACCAGCTCAAAGACTATTTAGTGAGTACAAATCATTGGTAGGGTTGATGCATGAACATCGCTTTAGTGTAGACAAAGCTCAAGATCTTTTCTTTTGACTAACTGATATAGAGACATTATTAACATTGGCTAGAATTCTTCTTTTGCTTCATGAAATGAATGTCCTTATCAAAATGGCTCATAGTCATACAATGTATATTGCAGAGTACACAAATGAAAGGAAATTAGCATGCCTTGCATTGGATAATTTGTATACGATGCCAGGGTCTTCTACAAGTCCAATGTTTAACGGTTGGACTACTCTCATTGATATAGAAAATATTGAAAATTATTTCAAAATTTGATGAAAAAGGGACACTATGTATGGCAGTGTGTGGGTATATGGTTCCCTTTCATTATGTTAGTAAGATGTGACAAACCACCAAAGAGTATCGTGTGTCAAGAGATCAATTCAATGATATTGTGATTTTAGTGAGACACAACTTGATACAAATTGCACAATCATTATCATCAGAGATTAGAGAACGATTTCCTCGAGATGAATTATTGGAGGCCATGTTTGTGGTATACCCTCAATATTGGAATAAGGAAAAAGGTATAGACACTTTGAAAGTTGACTTTTCAGCAAAATTGAGTATTTTAGTGCACCACTTTGGTAGTAATGTCAAGGTACAAGGAGAAGACATTGGAGGTATATTAGATTCATCAAAATTATATGAGCAAGAGACTTGCTTTGCTGAAACAATGTTAGATCAATATCTTGATTTTCCAAAACCTATAGAATATGGTGCAGTAATCAAATTATGGTCTATTTTAGGTGAAAGTCAATTTTTACAAGAAAACACGTCAAATTATTTCAAATTAGTGGATTTATTTCAAACCGTGATTTTGGGATCAGTGGAGGACAAGAGAATGTTTAGTGCATTATCATTATTGAAGTCAAAGTTGAGGAACAAGCTTGATAAGAATGTGGATACTTGTTTAATATTATATGTAACAAAGTATGACATTACCAATTTTCCATTCAATAGAGCTCTAGCACTTTGGCGATCAAATTGTGAGAGAAGAGGAGAATGCAATATAACAAATGTTTCCAATGAACTTGATACAGAAGATAATTTTTTGGAGGCCCATAATGATATTTAATATACATAAGTTCATGTTCAACATGCAGAAGGTGTGGGTCTACATCATAATTGAGAATTTAATATCCCAGATGACAGGAGAGGGATTACCATATATACAATTCAACTTGCATTTCAGGTAAAATATGTTCTTCAATCTATAATCTGTATAAAATATAATAATATTAGAGCTACATTTTTTTGATGCAATCTATTTTAAGTTTGATGTTTTGATAGTTAACTAAGACATTGTTTTTTTCTTATATTTGACAAGAAATTAATTTGGGACTTATCTATTTATAGATAGTATCCTAGTATTAAAGGTTAAATAATTAATTTAACAATACTTCTGCTTAGCAATAATGGACTCAGACAAAAGTTAAAACTTTTTAACTTTGATATTTTGGAAGATATTAATGGTTTGTTGTTTCTTGAATTTGGATTGCATTTATTTTTCTTAGATTTTTATTCCCTTGATAATTGATTATGATTTGAGCCCTTTGTAGCCCTTTGTAGCATTCAATGTTTTTTATAATTATTATTTTTCTTTTAAAATATTTGATGTTTTGAGGAAAGATGCTTGTATTTTCTTTCACTTTGTTGCATGACTTAAGCATCTTCACCAATTTAATTTTAGAATCTATTATGTTTATTTTATATTTTATTTGAAAAGACGTTTTGGTTTTTAGAAATGGAAATGAGATCTGAGTTTCTAAGAGAAGAGAAAAATGGTCTATGCACGGGCTTACTAGGCTCCTATGCATTCATCATAGGAGACCTATTGAAATTGAGACCAGCATTCATCTAATGGAATTTTATTGTTGATTTGATGACTAAAAGATCATTACATGGAGCCTCTAGGATTCTAGCCATATTTATAAATAAAGCTTGAAAGAACATGTTAAGGTACGTGTTTCTAAAATTTTCCCTATTGTGAATCATACACGATGAGCATTTGTATTTTATGGAAAGTTTGTAAACTAAAAAAAAATATATTTTTCGTTTTAATTTTTTGTGAGGTACTTTATTATCTTTCTCTTATACAACTTATTCACCTTGATTGTAGGTCGTGCGAGAAAATGAGGAAATTCTTGATAGAAAGATGATAATGCCAATGTGGATACTATGCAACCATCCATTGCAATTTTTTATATTGAGGGGGATAGTTGGGCCCAACATACTTTGTGAAAATTGATTGTACATTGAGTGTAGTATGATAAATGAGCTTCAGACTTTGATAAAATGTTCTATTGTAAATTACAAATATTTATGAAATTATCTCTCCATTTTATTTCTAAGGAGATTTGAACTTAGTAGTATACAAGTAGTTGTGATGAATAAAGCCAACACTTTAGATTGAAATTTTGATTTTCTTTACAAGGTGTTCTAGTGCAAGAGTATGTGACAATTCTAAAATAAATAAAACATCATCTAGGTAATTTTATTAAGTCAAATTCTGTCAAGACTTAAGTTTATATCTATCAATGAAAAGTTAGCCAAAATTTACAAGATTTTTAATTTTGTTAAAGATTCACTAAATATTATACAAGGTTTTCTAATTTTGTGAAAGATTCGTCTTATTTCACTATATTTTATAATTTTGTGAAAGATTCTCCAATATTTTACAAGATTTTATAATTCCATGAAAGATTCACCCATATTTTACAAGATTTTATAATTCCATGAAAGATTCACCAAAAAATTATATATACATATTATATTATTGATAAAACAGCCTTCACACTTTCTCATGTATCATGGGGATTCACCAATTTATTTTATATATAAATTTGGAGGGTGGGGGGGGGCCTTCTAAAATTTTTCCCTGGGTGAGACAGGTTGTCTAAGCATAAATCTTGGTGAAGCTCATAGGTGGCTCAGACGTAAACGGTCATGTAGGTTTTCCTTGTATGTAATAGGTCTTGGCGAAGCTCGTAGGTTATCCTTGGACGTAATCATCCCTGATGTGATTCTATGCTAGAAATGGCCAGAGAGAAGTTTGAGCACTTCAAGGAGAAGCTTGGTGTTCTCTAGATTGAGGTTCCCTCCAAAGGGATGTGATGACTCTGAGAGCCCTTCTGACATGGATGTCAGATTGGTTCCTCCCGTGGTCATATGTAAGTGCAGATCCCTTTCGACATGTATGCTAGAATGGATCCTCGCATGATAGGATGTAAGTGTAGATCCATTTTGGCATGTATGCCGGATTGGTTCCTCGCATGGTCGGATATAAGTGAAGAGCCCTTTTGACATGTATGCTAGATTGGTTCCTCACATGGTCGAATGTAAGCCCAGATCCATTTCGACATGTATGCTAGATTGGTTCCTTGCATGGTCGGATGTAAGTGTAGAGCCCTTTAGACATGTATGCTGGATTGGTTCCTCACATATTCGGATGTAAGTGCAGATCCTTTTTTGACATGTGTGCTGGATTGATTCCTCACATGGTCAAATGTAAGTGTAGATCCTTTTTGACATGAATGCTAGATTTGGTTCCTCTCATGGTCAGATGTGAGTGCTAGGCCTTTCTGACATGGATTTCGGGTGTGTTCCTCCCATGGTCAAATGTGAATGTTTGGCGTGCATTTCTAACAAGTATGTTGGATGTGTTCTTCACATGGTCAGATGTAATTGCTAAGCAGGCCTTTCTGACTGGGTCATATATAAGTGTTGAAGAAGATGAAGAACTAGATGAAGGCTATGCCTACAACCAGCATGAAAAAGGGTTGGCTCTATAGAAATTCCTATGATGAGTAGAATTGAGAGATAGCACTAGTTGATCGACATAGCAGTAATGATGATGATCCATTGATGATCCAAATTTGATGAAGATCCAGTGATGATCCACCTTTGATGATGATCCAGTGATGCTTCAGATCAAGTGATGATCCAGACTTGATGAAGATGACTTGATGATGAAGATGAACTTATGATGATCTAGATGATATAGAGAAGAATACTTGTGCTGATAAATTGTGTCGCAAAAATACCTTCCTAGTTAAGAGGGAGTGTTAATGTATTTGTAACTTTTGAATGTATTCACTTGTATATATTATGTATTGTACCCCGATGTTTCTATCGGGAAGTATCTATAATGTAATTAAGTCATGTCATACCCTGATGTTCCTATTGGGAGAATCAATAATGTAAAAATGTCATGTAAAGTCATTAAGGTTCACCCTCCATTGTAAGTCAGGGCAATAGTCCCCATAATTGAGTTAAGGTTAACCCTCCTTGTTGATCGGAGGGAAAAGTCCCCACAGTTGTGCGGCACTAGGGTTATTAGACTCTCCTAGAGATGTCATCCCTGGTAAGTAATTATTAAGTGAGGTCGACTTGTTGGAGTGGACATTAAATGAACAAAATAATATAAATAGAGAGTGAGCCTCTCTATTTATCAGACACACACTCACTCACTGTGGTGCATGAGTGAGAGAGGATAAGCTCTCTCAAGAGAGAGAGAGAGAGAGAGAGAGAGAACATATATGGAGATCATATTTTCTATCTTTTGGTTTTACTACTTCCATTGGTTCTCATTCTATATCTGAGGAAGTTTCGGGGTTTTCTCCTTTGTGGTTTCCTTGAGGAAAATTATTTGTGTCTCTTGTCTCTTGTGTTTTCTATTGTGCATGTGATTCTCTCAGATAAGATCCTATATCATATTGCTTAAATGATAGAAATTTAACATATCAAGTGAGTCGAGTTGGTTGTTCACTCAGTTTGACTTGGTTGAGCCATACCCTAGCTTTGATTGAGTTAGAGAGTGACTAGATTGAATTAGTTTCAGGCACCTTTAATTTCATGATATGAGCCCCATTTAAAAAATTATGAAATGTATTAAAAAACCTTAAACGTATAATTCTAACCTTATATTACCTCTTCAAAATCTTTCCTCACCTCATTCATCAATCATTGCTTCCACTTGGAAAGCATGGAGTTGATTTGGTGAGCTAGTCAAATCCACACCTATAACCACAATATCCCTCCTTCATAGAAAAACCTTAATTTATAGAGTTTAAATCCATTATCATGATAACATAAATGCAAAGAGGAATGAGGGGAAGTAAAAACTCCCTTCAAGGTGGGGGTTGTTTTTTGAAAAATGGTAATCTTCACTTTTGGTTACTCGACATAATGGCTAAGAACCTTCATTATTGTATTACTAGGTTTTTGTTTAATATCCAACCTAGTCGACATTATTATTTTAGGTGGCTTATCCTAACCTAGGAATTTATGTGGAACAATAACCCCCTAATAGGGGGAAGACACTCCACTTCATAAGTTGTATATAAATACACAGTTGATGAGTATTTTGTAATTGATTCTTTTTTCTTAAGTGCAACATATCTCTTATTCACGAGTTCAATTATCATGATGTAATATTTTTGGATATTATGGATTAAGGTTTTCTAAAGTGTCTACAATGGATCCAAATTCTCTTTATCATTTCAACAATAGGAAGGATATTATTTTACTTGACATATAGATTTCATTTTATTATTTTTACAAATCCCCTACTTTTTTTCTCAAGATTGTGCTTTCAATATTATCGTCTTGGACTTAAATAAAATAAGTTGAATTACAAATTTGGGATAACGACCATAATTTGAAATTTTCACAAACTAAATTGTTTTTGCATAAACATATTACATGTCAATGATTTCTACCATATTCATATTGGGCTCACAGTCAACAAGGTCAACTCATTCTTGGATTTGGCCATTCCAACATTTTAGTTGGATTCGTATAGCCCGGAAACCACAATTCCCATGTGGCCATAGGTATGCTTATGGCACCTTATTGATATTGACAGGTGAGGTTCGGGTATTATTCACTCTGATCCCACTAGATATTGACCCAACAGAGATAAAGAAAGAATGGAGTCCTAAGCAAGGAAGAAATAATGGTAGGAATGAAATTCCAAGGTTCAAGTAGATCATGATTCCTAAAAATGGCTCAATGCACCTATAAATCCTGGGCTAATCAAGATCTTTCTCAATGAGAAATTTAATAAGAGACTAGACTAAACTATAAATGAAGTCTCATGGATTATGATAATTTTTTTCCACAAACAAAATATATAATTTGATGAGGCCTTAAAACCTTTTCTAAAAATTGTAATGTCAAGGGAGAATCGTGATTCAATAGCATTTGTCGATTTGTGTTGATTTGGATGTTCTCGAATAGAAAAAGAAGGTCTATTAGGAGGAAATACAAAATAATATAGTCATTGGGAGTACCCTTGTATACATGTACCCTATATGTCGAAGAATAGACAATGCATACAATCTCCTTAACAAAATACTCCAATGAGATTTAGTTTTGTGGAATAGAATGATTATTGCCTACTCTAGGGATGGGTTCTGTAATGAGGCATTGGATTTATCCTGAGTGATCAAATTATTGATTGAATCTCATGGTATGAGATTAATGGGTTTAATGGAAGCTTTTCTCTCTCTTCTCCAAATTTGGATCCACAACACACACACTTGGTGATAGGTATTGTGCATGTTCTTGAGGATTTCATGGACTATAGTAATCCGAATGAAACCTTATTTGAGTATTTGGGAGGATTGGATATTTCTGTATCATGATTTAAGCATGAATTCTTCCGTTTTGAGGAGGAATAAAGGTAATAGAGGAACAATCACTTTCTAGTTTTAGGGGTAAGTCTCCTCAGATCAATGTTGTTGGGTCAGAGGCAACACAAACATCTCAATATGACACATTGGTTACTTATCATAGAATACTTCTTATGAATGCTTTGCTTCGGGATATATCTCTGGGCACACATTCTCCTGGAAAGATTGAATGGCTATATGGATCTAAAGAGAGTTCTTTGCCATTTTTATTGTGTTCATAAGATCAAAAGCCTTAGGTGGTAGGGTATTTTCAATTACAACTACTTTCATGAGTGATCTTATTCAGAAAGGTCCAAATTTCTATTCTATGCTATATTTTTTTGGTTTATAATGATTTTTTGGATGTTATCATGGTTGGTGTCTTTTCTTCTACAGATGTAGTAGCTTGTATACCCCATTTCTTGGATGCTTTGTGCCCTAATAACCTTGGTATTAAAGACTTCAATATATTAATGAACGTGGTGCTATAAGATGTTTTATGAAAAAAATTACATAAAAAACCTACTTACGGGATTTGGCAAGTGATACTCGTGGGTCCTTATCATTTACTTTGGATGAACTGATACAACATTCTCTTTCTTTGTGGGGGCCTAGGGTGGAACTTGTCACTAGAGTGACAAAGTTGACTACTATCATAATTATACCTTCTAGACTAAATGAATGAGGTAATCTCTTTGTCTAAGGTAGGATCATAACTAAGTGAAATAATGTTAATATTTTATAGAGTATGATCAACCCTGCACTTTCATATCTAGCTAGCTTATATTGCTAGTAATGAATTGATGAAACCAAGTTTCAAGAAAAAAAATTTTTGTTTCATTAATATTCTATGATTATAGTTTGAAATTTTGTTAAGCATTCAAATGTTTAGTCAGAAATGTAAGGAAGTAGACTAAAATGACAACTTGGAGGATGTACCGGTAGCTACCAGAGAAGCAAAAGTTGTCAAGAAACATGCATAGGATATAGAAGTAGGATGAGTACAACTGAATGGTCGTGATATTTTTTAACATGATCCATGGGTGTTTGATGATAGTCCTTTTGAATAAGGTCCTTATTACTTGTATTGTTGTTCTTCCCATTTAACAAAGTAATATTTTTATTGCATGCAATTTTGATGCAAAAGGTAATATTATGGTAGCTTCATTTTTATAATGATTCAGTGCTCCAATATACACCATGCAAGATATGATGGAGGATGTGCACCAACCACTATGATCCCTAGATCCATTAGTCGTAGTGACCTACATTATCATCCAAAATTACCTTTGACCACTTCAAGTGGACAGGCACAACTTTGTTAGCTCCCTGTAAATGGTCAATACTAGTTTCTATCAATTTTTATATATTAAGGATAAAAATCATTTCTTGTAGATGTATCATCATTAATGAATGAACCTAAAATAATGGTTTTGATATTTCTTACCAATATAGAATTGTCACTCCAAGATATAATAATTTAAAATTTAAAACTCACGTTACTTCTCCCAATCCTTGATCAAATATTCTTGGATTTAAGTTCGGCCATGAGGAGAACTTGCTCTTGTTGATTGTTTGTGAAATAGATGAACTTGTTCAAAAAGATGAAATGGTTTGAAATTCTCATATACATGGAAAATTATCTGCATGATAATATTTCGAAGTACAAAATACTGATTAGTCCTACTACCTCAACCTCATCCCCTATTATATGTTGTTAATCCTTGACAGACACAACTATACAACCTCAATATAATTCCCTGTTATATGTTGTTAATCCTTAATAGACACAATCCTACAAACTCATGTGTCATTACTAATTAGGGTCTTTCAAAAGTTTCACTATTTTCTCATTTGACAAATGATTCACTGTAAGGGTATCAATGAGAATTCATTTATGATAATGATGATATGATGATGTAGTTCTAAATGTAAATGATGAATGGTAAGAAATAACATAATTCTGAAAACAAACCCCAAAATATGGAGTAAAATATCCTATTTGGAATTTCAATCTGTTGGCGATAACCTTTTGTAAAACTACTCCAATGTTGTGATTGATGGCTCACTACTACTGTGAGTTATGGAGAAGGTTCTTTCATAATTCCTTGATTCTGGTTCCTACCATAGAAGGGCCATATGAATTTTAGGCATAGATTTGCCTCTCTTCAAAAGGATGCATGCATCTTGTTGCACAGGACAAGAAACAATTATGTTCCACTTATCATTTTCTTGTTGGATGTGTTCCAAAGAGGTTGTTCGGTCCTTCTAATATTCCATAAATACTCATTACTACTAAACAATCCTCCAAGGATCTATCACCATCCACATACATCAGCATTAGGATCTACACCTTCATTTTGTGCAACTGTTACAAGTCTGAAAATAGCTAGACAAGGGGCGCCATTTCTATGGTTAGACTAGCCCCTAAAAAAGTCTGAGCATAGGAAAGGAGTCATCCCTGTGTCCTTCAAGAAGATCAGAAACCAACAATAAATTTGTTTTCATATTCAAAAGAGAAAGAAAAAATCTTCTACATAATAAAATATTCGCCAACAAACCAATCTTCAAATAATAGGTACTCTCTGCTCTACGGCACAGATATAGGTCTCTAAACAAAGGCATGTCTCCTACTTCAAATATGCCAAATATATAAACTCAAAAATGAGCACCCTCAAATTCGTATTTATATTTATCCAACATTAAATTCAACATGAGTTATCTTAGGCTTCATCGTGCTCAAACTTGGACCCCCTTGTTACATTTTTGAACATGTGGAAGGATATGGCATCCACCAAAGTACACAATCAGACCAAAAGATGTATAAAAGAGTCCCAATTGGAATATTTATTGAAGTTTCCATGGAATATGCATAGAAAGTAGAATCCCCCTTCTTTAGTATCTAATTAACATGCCATCACATCTTGTAAAGAATATACCTCATAAACTGGATATTACTCTTTTTTTATTCTTGAAATCTGTAGTCCAATATTAAGCTTGTGGGTCCTTTTGGTGCAGTCAAATTGAAGATGGCCATGCTATTCCTTCAAAGAATTTTTTTTTGATGGTATTGGAGATTGAGCATGATTTCTATGGCTCATTGTATCAAGTTCAAACTATTGTTTTTTTCCTTGGAATGGTTGCTTGTAAGTCCATCCATGGCAATAAGAGATATTTGAACAATGGTGTCTCCATAATGCTTAAAATTCCTTGAAATTTTTTTCATCTAACATAAATCTATGTTAGGATATAGTGTGATGTTTACTTAGAATGACTGTACAAAGAGTCTAGGACATACCCCTTATCTCACCATTTCCAATTTTCAATGTCTAAAGCATCCATTCCCACATAAAGGAAGATAATTGTTTCAAAGATGATTGACATTCTTGCAAATACATGCCTAGTGGTAATCCTTGAGCTTTCATTTACATTATTCCAGGGGTAGTGGGACTTAGAAATCTAGCTCCAATCTCCACGAAATGCTTATCATAAAGAGATAAACAAAATTACCAAACAGTTGCACTCTAGTGTATCCATAAATACGAGTTAGGTCAAAGTTATGAACGATATTGAAAAGGAAAACATATGTGACATCATTCATAACACCGTCACCAAATACTAGATTGTAAACCAAACGCATCTCATCATGACTCGGAATATTCAATATGTAATTACCTACAAGTATGAATTGGTCATGAAATATGAGAGTTGGTTTTAGCAATACCTTTAACCATGTAGGCCATGGATCACATATGCATAATGGGAAAGAACCATAATAAACATCCTTGGAAAATAGTGTTGCTGACAAGAATGCCTCAGAATGGATTTTGAGGTGTAACACATCGGATTCCATGCAACAACATAAACAATTAAAGCACATTATTGGGCGTGATTGATCTACTGCCAATTTTATAAAGGAAAAATGAAAGCAGAACATGATGGAAGACACAAGAAAAATATTAAAGGTCATGGGGGTGGGCCGAGAATATTGAGGATACCATTATTGTGGGATTGATTCTATCCATAGAATGATATTGTCTACATGTCATGCCAAATTTACAGTCACCTGTCTTCATGAAGAACTAGTTAATTTTTCTTACCTTGTTTCTCCAACAATGTTCATCTTCAGCAGCAGCAAAATTTTAGATTCTATTAAAGAAGGAGGTCCATAACCACTATAGGAAAAAAAAGGGAGTGTTAGAGGATGATTTTCTCCTTAGTATAGTTTTTGTCCTAAAATTTAACGGTTGAATTCAGTTCAAAATTAGTGTGTGATTTTCTAATTTTAGAATAAGTGTTTCTCTATTTCTAAGGTGTTTTACAACTTTAGAAAGTGTCTTTTTTCCAATGTTAGATTAGATTTAGATTAGGTGCATGTTACATGAATAGTTCTATTATAAAGGGCATAGATCTTAAGGAGGGGTTCTTGGGTTTATTATATGTCCTACTATAGTTGAGGTCAATTATTCCTATGCATCTTTTCATTCAGGATTGTGTTTTGATCCCTAGGCAGTGTTAGGTTTGGTTTTTTAATCTACAATCCCACCAAAATCTATTAATTTTGTATCCTCTTCCTTCTTAGTTTATAAAATAAATGCAGGGGCAAGTGTTATAAGGAATTATCAACTAGTGCGAACATTGTTTCTTCCTCTGCACTATAAGTCACAAGCAAAGAACAAAAAGACATATCAGTATATCCTTTCCTTAAGCAATCAAATTAAATATCATGAAATAAAATATACCTCAAACCTAGATCTCTTTGTCTTTTCTCCAAAATCCCTTGCAATAGTTCAACTCCTACAAAATAGCTTAAAAGACAAACAAACAAGATGAGAGCATCATGATAAATTAATTACTTATATCAGTTATCAAGAAGTATCATAATATTCAATTGAAATCAATACATCAAATATAAGAAAGGCGAACACTTTTGTATTAATTATGAACTAGAGAGAAGTAAAACCAATAATTGATGTTGATGGCTTTGATATCTACAAGAACATCTAAAATCCTCTATAAATATGAATATCTCTCCATACACAAGACAACTCTACTTTGCCTTTGATTCAGACTTCAAACTAACAACATAAGGGTACTTTTCTTTTCCTCTCTCACTCACATCATGAAGGCTTCATTTATAGGCCTAGAACTCATGAGATGACTTGGAAAATGGATAGGATGTGATCCCAATAGGCGAGGGAAGTGAATGCCACCTCTCCTAAGCATGTATGAAATGACTCCATGGAGTCTTCTGAATGGAAGCTTCCAAAACCTTCTTTTTTCCCCTTTTTGGACTATTGGTGCTCTTGGAAGAAAGGATATGTGCCTTGACCTAATTTTATGTCAAATAAAGGGGTCATCGATGCTCTTTACTCCACAGTGGGAAGCACCATTGGTACTCTGTGTGAAAGGGAGAAAGGTGCTGACCCTCCAAGATATGGGAAAAAGAATCCCAAAACATCTTAGGTCAATTTTAGGTCAAGTTCTCCAGAAGGAAAATAGATAACATGGAATTTCAAGGAAGACTGATAGGCAATGTGGAATTTCCAAGTGCAACAGAATTCCCCCCAAAGTATGAATCTAGAAGGAAGTTATAGGTGAAATTGTTTGCAAGATATCCATCTGATACAAAAGGCAATGAGAGATGGACTCATAATTGACATAATACCAATACCTAGCTCTATCCAAACCAATCATAGCTATGGACCAATACACTGCGAATCTACGATGATGACCACATCATGGATACCACTAATACACTATAGATCCATGAACAACTAATATAGGAGGTAGGACATAGCCATAGAACATAGAAGGTAGATCCATGTCTCCTAACCTCAAATAGGGAACACAACCACCAAATATACAATGATGTGGATTCGTTTCAGGACTCTGAATGATCTCCAAACGCAACCTAAGCATAGGAAATGATGAATCCTAACCACTTAGGGTATTCATTCCAATCCCCAACCGATTTGATTCTAACCATGTGAATAGATGTCTTGACATCGAACATGGCATAAACCACTTGATTACCAGTCATTGATGTTAATTGTTAACAAGTATGAGGGAATTCACCATTAATGTCAATGATTCCCAAGGTATCTTAGTACATTCTCTCAAGTGTGAATAAATGTTTTGAATTCAAACACTTGATAGAATCTTTCAATCAGAGGTCATTGATGAAAACCTACCATTGAAAGTGAGGAAACCTACCATTGAGGCATGTAGGATTCAAGGTACTTTTTAGGTTTCTAGGTCTAATTCCTAGATAATGATTTGAAGTCAACATGAATAGACTTGTCATATTAGGTCCATAATGATTCCCACATCAGTGACATGAAAAAAGAAACAAAATTTGATTTGAAGTGATGAAACTGACTCATACATGACTGTCTTTATGAATAGGTAAAGTTACTGATGAGTTATTTTTATGAGATAGACCCTTTAAATAATTTGCGGCATGACACATGACTTGGTAGCATTGAATTAACGAGACTAGAACCAGGTGTAATGCAAGGAATATGATGAATCATTCTTTGAATTGACTTAAAGGAGCTAGGTGACTCACAAAATTGGATTGAATAGGATACAAGATGAATACCCAACTATGCAGATATGCGAATGTAGACAGGTGCCATGTTTAAAGGTGGAATGTAGATTACTTCCATAAATACAAATGAAAACAATTCCCATTTCCTTTAATTTCCCCATCTTGAAAGATGAGTGCCACTTTTCATTTTCATGAGTCTAAAGAGGGTAACAAACACTCATTAAAGCTCATCAAATGACGAGTCCATCCTCACATGTTTTAGGAACCTGAGAAAGTTCAAAGGAGGGGTTCGTTGCTAGATAGGGTCTTTCATCGTTTTGTTTTATGAGTCCAACAAAAGAAAACTCATTTTTCGTTTCATTTTTAGAGAGTCTAAAATGACTAAGAAGAATCCAAAAGGTCCTTTTTCACAAGTAAGGCTAGCCAGTCTGAAAAAAAGGTAACCTACACCTGACTAGTCGATCGTTCTGATTCTTTTACAAGCATGAATGTAACAAGTTTGCTTTTCAATCTTTTTGTTTTTTTAAGGAGACTGAAAAGAACTTAAATATAACTCTGGAATGGGTTTCCTTTTTCATAATCCACTTTTAACAAGTCTGAAAAAGAGAAAAAGTATACTCGACACCCTTTTACTAGCGTTTTAATGAGCATGTAAAAAGTGTATAAATACGCTTGGTACTTTTTCATTTTGCTTCAAGCTTGAAAAAGACTAAAATAGCTTATTTTTATAACCATAACCCCAAAATTGACCTGAAAAGCTCAAAAACATATTAGAAACCAACTTTATCAAAACTATATAAAGTCAATAGTAAAAACCCACTTTCATTAAATAATTTTGGATTTCAAAATAATTAAATTACAATGAAATAGTAAAAATTTCCAAAATTGCTATAAATAGAAAGGGAATAGTAAGATTTATTTACCATTTTGTTTTACCATTATGGAAGTTTGGTAGTTGGAGTGAAAGAGAAAGCTTCCATTGGTGATTGAACAAGTGTCTCCCATTGCTTTTCAATCTTCTTTGGATGAGGTAAACATCTAAATCTTGCTCCCAAATTGTTTTCATTTCATGTTCATAATGTTTTTATTGGTTTTTAAATAAATATAGGGGATCCATTTAGGAAATTACGACACAGAAAAGAGAGTTTTTGACTGTTTTAATGGAAAAAATTTCGGGCTGTAGGGATTTTTAATTTTCCAGCTCAGTGCATGATGGTGCTCTATGTGCTAGGACAGAGGTGCCGTAGGCACTCTATCCACAACCGAAAAAGGTGTCGATTGTCAGCGCTCTATGTAGGTGGAGGTAGGTGTGTCATAGGCTCCCTGTCCACATGATAGAGAGGCACCACAAGCCCTAAAAATGCAAAACAAAAACCCTAATTCCATCAAAAGTCTATTTTTTCCTTCTATGGTATTTAAAAATATTTTAAAGCTTTCCTTTTTCACCGTGATATAATTTCTAATGAAAATTTTCATGTGTTGCAGGTGAAATACTACATTTACATCATGGTCATCTGAAAAGAATGTGAACATGAGATGACATATGATGAAGCTATAGCTGATCCTACTACCATAGAGGCCTTACTAAACTGTAGGTTGTTGAAGTACTTCTGAGTACTAGGCATGAAAGCATACATCCGCTTGC
Organism: Pseudotsuga menziesii; assembly: GCA_001517045.1. Lineage (NCBI taxonomy): Eukaryota > Viridiplantae > Streptophyta > Pinopsida > Pinales > Pinaceae > Pseudotsuga > Pseudotsuga menziesii. The sequence continues at coordinate 186,284 of LPNX010173133.1, forward strand.
TGGAGTATATCATAGACATGTGGGATCCATATAAGGAACACTTTGTAGTTGGGACCCATGCTTTGACTATAGATATCGGGGATCTCTACTTTTTGACTGGTTTTTCATGAATAGGTAGACCAATAGTCCTATCCTGTGCATGAGGGGGAGAACCCTCATTAGATGATTTGGTAGACCAATACCGTTGACTAGATACACAGCCTTAGTCTAGGAAACTATGTATCCAGTAGATAGTGAACCTTCCACTGAGGATGGTAGTCTATACTATCGATGAAGTGGTTGGGACTAGGTCTTCCCACTTGACTACGAGGTCACACATGGTGTATTCCATTGAGTGCATGGAACCCATGGTCTTTAATTGGTGTAAAGGCATGTTGTAAAGTTTGAAGGAACAATTGAACAAACGTAAGCGGGGGACACTTAAGAAGTTTTGTTATGGAGTTGTGGTGGTATCTTTTATCCTATAGAGGGTGCCCCACATGAGGCCATGGGAGACTGTGAGCAGGTTAGACCCTGAGGATCATAGGATTCTCAGGTGGGTTTATGTCATGACTCACCATGGAGGTGGTGGACCCAAAGTTGACTATGGATCATCCTTTCTCCACTGGCTAAGGGGTCAGCTGCTCATGACAGAAGATTGTGCCTATGAGGGGGGAGACTTTCAGGATGATCTGGATATTGTACTACCTGAGGGGGAGATATGGGATGGCCGAGGTAAGAAAAGACATTATCCACTATGTTTTTTAATTTTTTGTAGTTTATTTCATTTTTATTTTACAATACTGAAATGAAAATGGTTTTTTATACATATATTGGACCAGTATTCCCATAAAGCATGTCACCCATTTAGAGGTGGGTAGGGACCAGGGAGATGGTGGCTTATCACTCCAAGGCTGATGAGGAGCTTGGAGATTTGGAGGAGAACCTACAGCGTCTAACTGTAGGGATTCCGAATGTGACCACTGATGATCTACCTCAGCATTACCAACTCCAGATGGCAAGGGTCTCTAGACAATTTTCCAAGATACTTCGTAGCATGGCTAGGGATATCATATGCTATCATGAGCACCAATAGGAGGATTATTATACAGAGATATTTCCATTTTTTATATGTATACTGAAAGCTACGAAGCTTCATATTTTGCCCCATATATGCATATTTTAGACTTGTTACAGTCCTAACTTTGAGGGAACTAAAAACTTGATGTTTCAGCCCAATTTTGTACCTCAGTCTCACAGATTTATATACATGACAAACTTTTTATTTACAGTTGTGTGTGCAGAAAATGTGATGTGTCAAATGATGTCTACTTATGAATTTACATGTATGTTGTTTATATTTCAAATGGACTTCTTAACTATGAGCAATGTTACAATCCAAAACATAATTATCTAGGGAATCTGCCACAATGTTCAAATGTCTTGGAATGTGTCAATATGTAACTCTACCCAAAATATATTTCTAACAATCTAACTCTTCGAAATGTACAAAGAAGCAAGGGATTTCGGATGGTGTAGACCCGGTTAAGCTGTTGAACAACTAGTTTGGAATCTACGTAAACCCTAATTTCCCTTACATCATTAGCTAGGGATTCCATCAACAGTCCAATCATAGCATGGTATTCTTATAGATTGTTGGTGGAGGGACCTAAACAAACACCCCCTGAACTCACCAGATCATCTGTAGGAAAGTACAGTACCCAAGCTACTAACGCAAGGTTTAGTGTATATCGATTAGCACCATCCACAAAAAACCAGTGAAAGTAGTCATCTATTCATTAGACAAAAGACATACATAAGTATGGTTTTCTGACAAACACATCTTAGATCACACAAAATACACACTTTTCAAACCTAAGACACACAATAAACTATAAACAATATTTACAAAAGGGCCTATTCTAGATGACCTAGTCATAGTATCTTTTTAGGTAGAGGCCATTGCGGGTCTCACCCAAATGTAACCCATCATAATCTACTAACTCATATGCACACTTGTTTAAAACTTGGATAATAATGTAGGGTCCATTCCACACAGATTTGAATTTTCTTACCCCCACTTATCATGCTTCTGGTCGGTCTCCTTCATCAAAAGAGCAGGACTGAATAGTTCTGTTAGATTGGGTTTTTATCCGCCATTTGTGTGCCTCATTGGATAAGGAAGCATTGCAGTGGGTCTCATCAAGTTTATTTAGATATAGAAAACATTATTCTTATATCGTGGTATGGGGAAAAAGTTCAACAACAAGTTTCATACAGGGGATCTCGCATTCTATCGGGAGAGTTTCTTCCAACCCATAAACCAATTGGAAAGGTGTAAAACTAGTGGAAGTCTTCACATTGGTCCTATAAGCCCAAAGTGCAAAGAATAGTTACGAGTGCCAGTTTGATTTGGCCTTCCCTACCATACGTTGAAGCATAGTTTTTAATACTTTGTTAATAGATTCAACCTGGCCATTGGCCTAAGGATAGTAAGGTGTAGAGTTATCATGATGAAACCCTAACTTTGCACTAAGTTCTTCCATCATTGTGTTATGAAAGTGTGACCCATGGTCAGTCATAATAGCCCTAGGAGTCCCAAACCTAGAGATGATATGGTTAAACAAGAATAACCCAGTTGTTTTACCATGTTCAACATATGTGGGCTTAGCCTTAGCCCATTTCATGAATTAGTCCACAGCCACAATAATGTAGCCATGCCCCCCATATGAGGTACGTCTATAGTGCATGAATTCGATGCCCCATTTTGCAAAAGGACCGACGGCGATGACAGGATGGAGCGAAGCTGGATGGGTGCATTTTTTAGTAGTAAACATTTGAAAAGGTGGGTATTTCTTGTCCATTTCAATGCAATATTTGAAGATCGAGGGCCAGAAACACTCTACATGCAAGATTTTTTGGGAAGTGTCCAACCCAGTGTTGCAGCTGCAACAAATTCCCAAAATTCCCAAAATTTTAGGACCCTCCTTTGCTTTGATTAGTTCTTTGTCCTTGAGTTAATTCTAAATGCTTGGATTGAGCTACCAATTGTTTTTTATTCCTCCTCTTATGCTTGAAGTAATCCACTGTTTGATCAAGCTTTATCGCTACCTTTGAATGCATTTGAAGCATTCCTGAATCGGAGGTTATTTTGGTTAGTGCCCCGCCGTTACGGGTGGATCTTTGTTTTGGTCTTCCGCCGTTGCGGAAAGAAATACACTTTCATCTTTCGATCCGTTGAATTTCACATCGACCGATCTTTTGGTTTATGTTTTCATTTCTTTCTCCGTCGTTACGGATGGAAAACCACTTCCTCTCCCGATCATTGCTTCAATGTTCCGTTTCCCGCCTGTGTTATTTTTGCCGATCCCGTTAGTCGGGGGGCTTTCACCGTTGCAACTGCGGAAGTCTTTTGGTTTCGGGATGTTTAAGTCATTTGATTCCCGCCATTGCGGAAGGCCGCATATTTTGTGGATCCGCCGTTGCGGCTGCTAAAGCTCTAAACTCTCCGAACCTTTAGTATTTTCGCTTCCAATTCAAGTCCTGACATTGCGGACGGTGGTACGCTTTACAGTTCCACCATTGTAGATGAAAGAAGCACCAGCCCTTCCGATGTGGAGTCGTTTTGCTTCTGATTCAGATTTTACTCGTTGTGGATCGATTTACCCTCCGCGGCTCCGCCGTTGCGGCTCCAATTTCACTTTGGTCCAGATGAATAGTCTACCGAGGTTCCGCTAAGTATGGTCTGCGAATGGCTTAGCGTTTTGGCCATCCGCCGTTACAGAAGAAAGTTGGATTTCAGTTTCCGATCCAAAAGCGGTCTGCCATCTGATATGCTACAAGTGTTGACCTTATATATACGGGGTCGAGGGGTTTATTATTCTATTGTTATTTTTAACTGTCGTGCTCTGTCGCTATTGTGCTGTCAATCGCTTGAGTTTGTTCAAACCCCATTTCCGGTACTTGCATCCAGGTGGAAACTGTAGAATCCTAAGCGTCTTCGTCCCACCATACACGCCAGTTACACATCAGTGCCAGGTAGGCTTCGTTTTCCTTTCCTCTTTCCATTTGAACGTTTGGTGGTTTTATTTTCTACGGTGGTTTGTTTCCCTGGCCATTTTCCTCGTCCCGTTAAATTATATTTCTATATAGGTGGATATTTTATCTTAACTGTCTGTGGGAAGGCAGTTTGGCCCTTAGAGTATTTTTTTTTCCATACCACCGTTGCTATATCACCCTGCGCATAGAAAATTAGGGGGTCTGGTGCAGACGGCCGTTACACTGTCTGCACCAAACCACCCTGTATGATGATGTATGGTGGAGATAGGTTTTCCATGGCCTTTCCTTGTGGATTTGGGATTGTTTGTTCCATTTTTGGGCTTCCTGCATCGTTTAAACCCCAATCATTTTCGTCCTATACGTTTCCGCCAGACCCCGTTTGAGCTTAGCGTCGAATTCCTAGCCGATTGAAAGGGATATGCCACTACTCTTAGTTTATTGACCATAAGTGCATGGGAATGGTTTTGTTAAGGCGGCGTTGAAAACCTGTGTAACTGCTACTGCCTTTCCCATGCAGGAAGATGACCATGGCATGCATAGAAAGCCGAAATGTGTTGCATATTAATGTAGATCTATTCCCATCCTAAATGTGGTTGATAGAATTGTTTAAAATCATACAGCAGTGGTAGCTTGCACAGTTTACTGCATATAACTATTTCCCATCATGCTAGATATAGACAGAGTCATTGAATAATGCGCATTGTGTTTCAATAGCTCGGTTGGTTAGGCCACTTCAGCTTATATACATGTATATATTTGCTTCATTGACTGATTGCTATCATGTTAAACATAGAAGAAATGGCACACTGCACATTGATGTATACCAGTTTGTCACTCAGCCAAAAGGGCTTGATGTTACAATTTTATGGCAGGAAGAGCTCACAATGTCAAAGAGACAAAAGAAGAACACCCCGGTGATCGAGGAAGATCCCGAAGTAGAAGTTGTCACTAAAACTGAATACATATACAAAGACACTAATTGCATTTCTGGTATCGAACCTGAATACCAGTGGGGGGAAGTATATAGACTGATCACACTCAAAGAGGTTCCTGACATGGGCTTAGAAGAAGAGTCCATATATGCCAACATAGAAAGATCTTCACTGATGAAGATCGCCACCAGATCGGAGTTGTTCCCATGCTCTGAAGTAATCGGTTGGATTCAGCCCCAGGCAGATGTCACAACAATGATTCTGGAAAATGTTGAAAGATAGGACTATGCTGCATATAGCCCTGGATATGTAGCGTTGGCTTACCACCTACCAGAATCCCAAGTATTTTTATCTGATGATTGGCTGAACAATATTAGAATGAACCTGGTAGAGACTCTTAAAAAGATGCTGTTGTAGGGAAAACATTACAGATACAGACCAACAGGTGATTATGATACAGCAAGCTTAAGGGCCCCCTATAGGTTCATAGCTTTAATGCTGAACAGGATTTTTGGAAGAGCACATGGTAGGTTCTTCAAGTTAGAGTGGCTACCCATCATTTTTCATGTTGCAACCCAGGGGACAATTTTCAACTGGGCTAGCCTTGTATCAAATAGTCTTTCAACTTGCTTGGCCTCAGCTTCGGGAGGACTGAACCAAAATAGGTTTGAGTTCTATATGAGTTCCATACTCATCGATTGCATATTGTGTAATCAGCCTTTCCGCGGACTCAGGTGCATCTGGGATAGGGAAAGAATGCCTGTCTATGCTGCCTATAAACCGATGTGGGCACACAAATATCACAGCCATTATCGAGAAGTATGTGAACACTTTATCATGCCCTTATACACACTCATTTTCCTGAAGGAGTGTGATTGTATGTTAGAGGAGGCACTGGAAGTAATAGAGGAGTATGCAGACTACTATTTGACTGAAAATGGCCTATACTTCAGGATGTTTTGAGGTTCGAGAGCACCTTCCCTGCTGCCCAAATATGTAACTGATTACATTATTCACAAGGAGGCAGTCAGACAAGTGTTCCTGGATGGAATAGGCAGCTTTCTGTTTGAGCACAAGAAGACCGCCTATCCTCCTTTTCCCTTCAGGTTAGGAAGCTACAAGTTTACCAGAGTAAAAAAGGATGATGAATTTGTAGAAGAGCTGGAAAAGTTCCATTTTGCAGAGATTCCCTTCCGTAGGAATGATACTCACGGTAAAGTAGCTGAACACTGCAAAACAAACAATGTGCATTTTGAGTATGCCCACCATTGGGATCGGGAAGAATTCATCTTCCCAAATGCAGTAAACATGACAGCCTTGAGAAGAAGGTTCAAGAAGAAGATCACCACCAAAGGTGGGAAGGGAGATCAACAAGCAAAGGCTGAGGAAGAAACAAAGAGAAGAAATGAGGAAGCCCAAAGGTTGGCACAAGAAGCTACAGGGTGGCTACATGCAAAAGAAGAAGAAAAAAGGAAGGCTGCTCAGGAAGCAGCTGAGAAAGTAGAAGAAGATGCAAAGAAAGAAGAAGAAGAAAAGAAAAGGAAGCTAGATGAGGAGCTTCAAAAGCAAGAAGCTGAAAGGCTAAAGCTGACACAAACATAACAGTCATCTTCTGAAATAGCTACAGGGCAGACCCAGGACATGGAGAACCCCGAGGTTCAGGACCCACAAGTACCTACTTCCAGCACACCCATGGTCCCCACATTCAAGCTGGTCCCCTTTGTACAAAAGGTGGGTGAAGAAGTCCCGAATTTCAACACTGTTTATTATGATAGGGCAACAAAGAGAATAATGAAGAGAATAGAAAGGAAAGTTGAAACAGAAGGTCTTCCTGGTAAAATGATAACGGATACGCCTGTTATGTTGGGAACAAACCAAGATCCATGATTCACCATCAGAGCCGGAGCAGCACTGATTCAAGCCTCAGAGGATAATGTGGGTAGGATTATGATAGACTTACAGCTATCTAGAAAATCCTCGGCTTAATTAAAAGACACTTTGAGGAAAGAGAGAGAGGAAGGAAGTAGGATGAAGCGTAAGTATGAAGACATGCAGAGGGAGATCAAGGATTCTAAGGCTGAATTGAAGGCCCTCCAAGCAGAAAGACAGGTCAGAGAAACAACACAGGAGGCTCTGGAGAAAGTGCAGAAAGAATGTCAAGAGATGAGGAGTGAAAAGGAACAGCTGCTGGGAAAGGTAGAAGAGCTAGAAGAGCAGCAAAAGATCCTCTTGGAGGCCAATGAGTTGCACACCCAAGAGCAGGAAAAGAAACATCAATAGCATATTTCCTCTCTAACAACTGCTCTGGGGGAAGCAAGGGAGGATCAAGTTAACCTCCAACCATTCAAAAGGCATGTCTTGGCCCAAAAGGCTAAAATGCTGCAGCTGCAAATTGCTATAGAAGGAGAGAGATGCAGAGTATTGCAGATAGATGGCAGGTTGGAGGAAATCTTGGAGACCTCTTCTTATTTCGTTGATAGATCTCAGGATGTCCTTGAAGTCCTAACTGCAAGAATGGCGAGGCAGGAAAACAATGAAGAAAATCCAGCAGAACTACCATCAAAGGATCAATAGGCCCTCAAGCGGGATTATGACTTAGTGGAATTCGCTATCAATACCGTAGAGGATTTCAAGAAGACAGTTAAAAAGAAAAAAGGAGCATGCACCGATTTTTTCAAAAGGATTCTCATTACCTACAACCGGTGCCAGATAGAGGCTGAGCAGAGGCTTGAGGCTTTCCCAGATCACAACGCCTTTGTAGAGCTATTGCAGAAGAGGTACCAGGAAGAGGAAGCTAAAGTACAACAGATTAAAGCCCTGAATGATCAGATCCTGAGGAGTGAAGTAGATCATTTAGCTATCAGCGTGCAGCTTCTGGAAGATCAGCTTCGATTGAGTGTAGCCAGGATTGAGGCTATAAAGAACCAGGCTGCTAAGTTTGAGATTAATATTCAATTTCTAGAGCCTTGTGCATTTGAGGGCATTGCCTCTGAAGCTGTGAAATGGAAGAAATTTCTAGATGCCCAAGTGGGACCCTCCTCGTAAAGGATTGGTCACTTTTTGTAATTTGTAATAATTTTGTAAATCTTTGAGAAAAGTCAAGCATTTGGAAACGAAGAGTTGGGAAGCCCAAAGGTTACTTTGGGCAGCCCAACCATCTCACCTTTTTGTATAAATGTAATAGACTAAGAGGGAGAGGGGAATTTTTCCCAGTTAGACATGAAGAGCCATATTGTAAGAAGAACTATTTCTCTTTGCAATAAATAAGTATTGTTTTCCTATTGGAGGAAGATTGGTGGCATTTCCAAATGTTATGCTTTGGATGGCTGAAAGATGAACTATTTTGTTTTTCTAGCTTTTTGTCCATTAACCATGAGGTTGTTCTAACTCTCAGAACCTATGTTCTTGTTTAAATGATTTTAGGTTTATTTTGTGGAATTACCACCATGAGTAATGTACGTTGTTCATAAAACAATTAGCTAACTGATTGTTGAAATATCTTTAATCATTCATGTGTTGTAGAAGGAAATATCAGCTATCTGTAATTTCTCTTTATGATACATGCACAATTCACATTGCTCACAAATAAGTTAAAGTTTGCTCCCCGAGGATAGATAGATAGATAGATAGATAGATAGTTAGTTTTATTTCTGCACATGTGATTTAGATGCTTGTGAACCTAAGACGAGAGGTAAGAACCTGCGCATCACATTGTGAATACTCCTTGCATCCTTATCGCCCTGCATAGTTAATTAGGCATATGCATATCATACTTAAGTCAAAAAATACAAAAATATACACAGTGGACCGGGCCGCAACCGGTAAAACCTTTGTTTTTTGTTACTTTGACCTACGGTAGCCGGACCACAAACCAGACGGATTCCCCATACCAAACAATCACGGGCTAGTTGGGAATGTTGACTGGGGAGAATCCCTTTCTGTTGTTGCCTACGAATTTGCAGGCCTCAACAGTTCTGGAACTAGAAGGAGGGCCGCCAGTGTATGGCTAGCTGTGGAAACTTATTTTTGCCAAGATTACCCCACCAGCAGACGTTTAAATCTTGTAACCTGACCCAAGTACTTACAGGTTTCGGTTATACCTTTGAAGTAAGAAAGCCTGTCGTCACCCTGCATTGCTCTTTGCTCAAACTCTTGCTCTTATACCTATTCCTATGGCTGGTATAAATGTAAATCATCCCAACCCTCTACTGGCATGGAGAGCTAGATCGCCTTTGAACCTCACACCTTCCTTGCATAACTTACCTCAAGCTTTTGATAAGATGTTGCCTAAGTTTGATCCTGATGAAAAGACTATTGTAGATGACCACCTGCAAAGATTTTATCTAGCATTAGAAGGGCTAAGGGCTGGGGAGTATGAAGACGTGGTTTGTAGACTGTTCCCACACACCCTGAAAGGAGCAGCAGCATCCTGGTATTTCGGCTTGCCTGCAAACTCTATTCCTGATTGGGACACCTTCGAAAGGGTTTTCAGAAGTAAATACACAGCCCAAAAAACACATGATTTTTGGGCTGTTAAGAAAAGAGAAGAATGAGAGGTACATAGTTTCACTCAAAGATTTTCAATAGATCTAAAGAATTTTTCTGAAGCTGACAGACCCTTAGACAAAGTCTTAGTTGAATATTATACCTTAGCCCTAGGACCTGAGCTGGCCATGTTTGCCAAGATGAAAGCCAAACCTACATTGTTAGAGACTTATGAAGAGGCAGAAAGGGTAGAGGCTGAAAGGGAAAGTGTAGAAGATTATCTTGATTTACCTGGAGAGAAAACTACAAATAGAAGAGATTTATTGCTGTCTAAACCTAAAGAGGAGCAATCACATTATTTTGAGGGAATGCTGAAAGTGATGCAGAAACTATCCAACCAAATCATAGATCTGGAAAAATAAAGGGAAATGCAGAAAAATTACAAACCATACTATCCAAAAAAAGAGGATAGCAACCAATGGAAAACACCTCCACCAAATTTAGCCTCAATAAATATAACAGAAGTGGGAGGAGACAACTTCTGCACTTTTCACCAACAACCTCATTCTAAAAAGAAGTGTTCTCAATGGTTGAATTCAATGACATTGGTTATGAATCAGTTGCTAGATTCTAAATTGACCAAGGACAGTGGAAAAGAGGAAAAGAAAAACCAGACTATGGAGAAACAAGATAATGACACCATGCTTTCATGGGATGGTATCTCGCTGTTTGACACTGAAGAGAGCACTCTCAAAACTGAATGCACACCTACAGCAACAAAAGACATGGATTTAACAATTTTGAAGATCAAAAGATTGCAAAAGAATGTCAAGATACAGGAAGATGTTAGTAATAAAGATAAACCACCTAAAGTCACTACTTTCAACCCGAAAATAGAACCAATCATTGAGCCTGTCAAACCTGCGGAAGATGTTGAGGAAGAGAATGTTGGAAAAGCTGAGGAAGTTAAAAAGGAGATACCCACCGAAAACCAACCTGTGGAGGAAAAGGTCAAATCAACTGGGGAAAGGAAAACTAGCACCCCACCTTTCCTTTTGACTCTAGAGATTTTGAACCATAAGGTGCATAATTGTCTGGTGGACTCTAGATCATCGGTGAATTTTATGCCTCTAGCAATCTGCAAAAACTTAATGGACAGCTAATACCTATTGATTGGGACGTCACTCAACTAGATAAGACCAGTGTCAAAGTGGTGGGGGAGATGAAGAATGTTCTGATTCGATTGTCTGCAATTAAAAAGATATGTCAGTACCTTGATATTGTAGTAGTAGACATACTTGATGGCTATGGATTGATCTTGAATCAAGACTGGTCAGCACGACTAGATGGTTACTTTGCTTCAGACTGGTCGCACCTATGGTTTCCTCAGAAGGGTAGGCCAAACCTGATTAAGATTTTAAGAGAACCCTACATGAAGCACAATGTTACTAGGCTAGGAGAGGGAAATGAATCTGCTGATTCTGTCCTGGGAAACTATCTAACTGAGTTTAAGCTAAGACATCATACCTCAAGAAAGGCCAGTTCGATGATTGACACTCGGCCTGAGCTCCTTCAACTTCCTCAGGATGAAAGGGATGAATGTAGGATAGTAGACATATGTTCAATTTCAAAAATAGCAGAGCTAGACCATGGTTAGATGTCTCATGTCTATAATCCAGCCCACCCACTAACTCCCTAAGATTAAAGATATTCAGGAGTGGGAAAAAAAAATTTCTTTTCATTTGCTTTGTACATAAATAAATTGATTTGTTTGCTTTAATGCTTTGATTATTGATTTGAGGTTGTTCGATTTTAATTTATAGCTTTGATGATTTCTTTCATTTTCACCACTTTGTTAGTAGTTCTGTTGATTTTGAATAAAGAGGCAAAATTTTGGTTGCAATGGAAACATCAGGGTTCTTTATTAACTGAAATCTTGAGCAAAAGACTGTGCTTTGAAACATAGAATGTCTTCTAGTAGCAGTGTTCCTAACTGGCCATGCATTCATTGAAGTCTTACTTAACCCCTGTAAATAACTCAGAAGTAAAGAGGTCTGGAATACTATTTTGAGGCTCCATCCATTTCACATCTTAAATATCTAAGGGGGTGACAGTGAAAGACCCATGGAAAGAAGCAAGGTAAACAGTATATCATATATAAATGATCCCATGCCATAATTTCAGAAAAGCTAAAAGCTATCAAGAGTCAAAACTCCTTAAAAGAAACAAGACATATCAAAGCAAAGTATCAAAAGCATGAATTTCAAATTGTTGAAAGTTCCTCTCCATCCATGAGATGAAACGCCAATTCTCTCTCACACAAAAGGGCACTATGGGATACAAGAGCCTGAATAAAATTCAGAAAGAAAGGAAACTGGAGGACTCAAAAGAACTAAAGTTCTAATGGCACAAAAGTGCAATTGGCATGGGAATGAGGAACAAAAGGATAATGCTATTTACTATTTGTTACAATCCTATGGTGTCCAAGCATGAAACTACCCAAGGCCGGTTAAAATAAACCTCATTTATTAGGCCTCAAAAGAGTTATTCAGACTTGCAATATTTCTGATGTTACCATTTCCCAAAGAATGGACTGCTTCTCAATGATTTAAATGCTTAAGTTGGCTAGCCTAGGGATACAAACATCTAGAAGATTTCAATTTTTATTTAGACGGTCTTGCACTGGGAAGGAGTTAATTCAGAAATTTGGGGTTCACCAGGTAGTCTCCAATTGTTGCAGCTGCAACAAATTCCAAAAATTCCAAAAATTTTAGGACCCTCCTTTGCTTCGATTAGTTCTTTGTGCTTGAATTAATTCTAAATGCTTGGATTGAGCTACCAATTGCTTTTTATTCCTCCTCTGATGCTTGAAGTAATCCACTGTTTGATCAAGATTTATCACTACCTTTGAATGCATTTTAAGCATGCCTGAATCAGAGGTTATTTTGGTTAGTTCCCCGCCGTTACGGGTGGATCTTTGTTTTTGTCTTCTGCCGTTGCGAAAAGAACACGGGGACTTCAGTTAGTGAACCTCTCACATAGCACGTACGATCGTGGGATATTAAAGAATACCCTTAATTTTGAGAGATATTGACCCAAACTCTTTTTGTTGAAATCCCCTCCCAATAATTAAAACCTCCTCCCCACCCCTTTTTATACCTCAATCCTTATAAACCACCCTACCCACCCCACCTTAAACCCCTCATCCCCCCAATACCTGCAATATATTGGTTCGATTTTTTATAATTTTAAAAACCACAATATGAACTAACGTGATAGGATATTGGCCAAAAAGTGAAGCCCCTGTGGAAAAGAAATACACTTTCGTCTTCCGATCCATTGATTTTCACATCGGCCGATATTTTGGTTTATGTCGAAAGGATTTGTCATTTCTTTCTCCGCCGTTGCGGATGGAAAACCACTTCCTCTCCCGATCATTGCTTCAATGTTCCGTTTCCCGCCTGTGTTATTTTTCCCGATCCCTTTAGTCGGGGGGCTTCTACTGTTGCGGCTGCAGAAGGCTTTTGTTTTCGGGATGTTTAAGTCATTCGATTCCTACCATTGTGGAAGGCTGCATCTTTTGTGGATCCATCGTTGCGGTTGCCAAAGCTCTAAACTCTTCGAAACTTTAGTATTTTCGCTTCCGATGCAAGTCCCGATGTTGCAGACGGTGGTACGCTTTACAGTTTTGCCGTTGCGGATGAAAGAAGCACCAGCCCTTTCGATACGGAGTTGTTTCGCTTTTGATTCATATTTAACCCGTTGTGGATCGATTTACCCTCCGCGGCTCCGTCGTTGTAGCTCCAGTTTCACTTTGGTCCCGATGAATAGTCTACCGAGGTTCTGCTAAGTATGGTACGTGAATGGATTAGTGTTTTGGCCGTCCGCGAATGGCTTAGCATTTCAGTTTCCGATCCAAAAGTGGTACGCCATCCAATATGCCGCGAGTGTTGACCTTATATATACAGGGTCGACGGGTTTATTATTCTATTGTTATTTTTAACTGCCGTGCTCTGTCACTATTGTGTTGTCAATTGCTTGAGTTTGTTCAGACCCCATTGCCGGTACCCGCATCCAGGTGGCAACTATAGAAGCCTAACCGTCTTTGTCCCGCCATACACGCCGGTTACACATCAGTGCCAGGTAGGCTTCGTTTGCCTTTCCTCTTTCCGTTTCAACGTCTGGTGGTTTTATTTTCTATGGTGGTTCATTTCCCCAGTTGTTTTCCTCGTCCCGTTAAATTATATGTCTATATAGGGGGAGATTTTATCTTAACTTTCCGTGGGAAGGCGGTTTGGCCCTTAGAGTATTTTTTTTTTCCATATCGCCGTTGCTATATCACCCTGTGCATAGAGAATTAGGGGGTCTGGTGCAGATGGCCGTTACGCTGTCTGCACCAAACAACCCTGTATGATGATGTATGGTGGAGATAGGTTTGCCATGGCCCTTCTTTGTGGATTTGGGACTGTTTGTTCCGTTTTTGGGCTTCCTACATCGTTTAAACCCCAATCGTTTTCGTCCTATATGTTTTTTCCCGACCTCATTCGAGCTCAGCGTCAAATTCCTAGCCGATTGAAAGGGATATGACACTGCTCTTAGTTTATTGACCATAAGTGTGTGGGCATGGTTTTGTTAAGGCGATGTTGAAAACCTGCGTAACTACTACTGTCTTTCCCACGCAGCAAGATGACCATGGCGTGCATAGAAAGCCGAAATGTGTTGCTTATTAATGTAGATCTATTCCCATCCTAAATGTGGTTGATAGAATTGTTTAAAATCATACAGCAGTGGTAGCTTGCACAGTTTATTGCATATAACTATTTCCCATCATACTAGATATAGACAGAGTCATTGAATAATGCGCACTGTGTTTTAATAGCTCGGTTGGTTAGGCCACTTCAGCTTATATACATGTATATATTTGCTTCATTGACTGATTGCTATCATGTTAAACATAGAAGAAGTGGCACACTGCACATTGATGTATACCAGTTTGTCACTCAGCCAAAAGGGCTTAATGTTACACTTTTATGGCAGCAAGAGCTCACAATGTCAAAGAGACAAAAGAAGAAGACCCTGGTGGTCGAGGAAGAGCCCGAAGTAGAAGTTGTCACTAAAACAAAATACATATATGAAGACACTAAGTGCAATTTTGGTATCGAACCTGAATACCAGTGGGGGAAAGTATATAGACTGATCACACGCAGAGAGGTTCCTGACATGGGATTAGAAGAAGAGTCCATATATGCAACATAGAAATATCTTCACTGATGAAGATCACCACCAGACCGGAGTTGTTCCCATGCTCTAAAGTAATCGGTTGGATTCTTCCCTGGGAAGATGTCACAACAATGATTCTGGAAAATGTTGAAAGACAGGGCTACGCTGCATATAGCCCTAGATATGTAGCGTTGGCTTACCACCTGCCAGAAGCCCAAGTATTTTTATCTGATGATTGGCTGAACAATATTAGAATGAACCTGGTAGAGACTCTTAAAAAGATGTTGTTGCAGGGAAAACATTATAGATACAAAACAACAGGTGATTATGATATAGCAAGCTTAAGAGCCCCCTATAGGTTCATATCTTTAATGTTGAACAATATTTTTGGAAGAGAACATGGTAGGTTCTTCAAGTTAGAGTGGCTACCCATCATTTTTCATGTTGCAACCCAGGGGACAATTTTCAACTGGGCTATCCTTGTATCAAATAGTCTTTCAGCTTGCTTGGCCTCAGCTTTGGGAGGAGTGGCCCAAAAGAGGTCTGAGTTCTATATGAGTTCCATACTCATCGATTGCATATTGTGTAATCAGCCTTTCCCCGAACTTAGGTGTATCTGGGATAGGGAAAGAATGCCTGTTTATGCTGCCTATAAACTGCTGTGGGCACACAAATATCACAGCCATTATCGAGAAGTATGTGAACACTTTATCATGCCCTTATACACACTCATTTTCCTGAAGGAGTGTAATTGTATGTCAGAGGAGGCACTGGAAGTAATAGAGGAGTATGCAGACTACTATTTGACTGAAAATGGCCTATACTTTAGGATGTTTGGAGGTTCGAGAGCACCTTTCCTGCTGCCCAAATACTCAACCGATTACATTATTCATAAGGAGGCATTCAGACAAGTGTTCCTATATGGAAATGGCAGCTTTCTGTTTGAGCACAAGAAGACCGCCTATCCTCCTTTTCCCTTCAGGTTAGGAAGCTACAAGTTTACCAGAGTAAAAAAGGATGATGAATTTGTAGAAGAGCTGGAAAAGTTCCATTTTGGAGAGATGCCCTTCTGTAGGAATGATACACATGGTAAAGTAGCTGAACATTGCAAAACAAACAATGTGCATTTTGAGTATGCCCACCATTGGGATCGGGAAGAATCCATCTTCTAAAATGTAGTAAACATGACAGCCTTGAGAAGAAGGTTCAAGAAGAAGATCACCACCAAAGGTGGGAAGGGAGACGAACAAGCAAAGGCTGAGGAAGAAGCAAAGAGAAGAAATGAGGAAGCCCAGAGGTTGGCATAAGAATCTGCAGGGTGGCTACACATAGAAGAAGAAGAAAAAAGGAAGGCTGCTTAGGAAGCAGCTGAGAAAGCAAAAGAGGATGCAAAGAAAGAAGAAGAAGAAAAGAAAAGGAAGCTAGATGAGGAGCTTCAAAAGCAAGAAGTTGAAAGGCTAAAGCTGAAACAGATAGAACAGTCATCTTCTAAAATAGCTGCAGGGCAGACCAAGGACATGGAGAACCCTGAGGTTCAGGACCCATAAGTACCTGCTGCTAGCACACCCATGGTCCCCACATTCAAGCTGGTCGCCTTTGTACAGAAGGTGGGTGAAGAAGTCCCGGATTTCAACACTGTTTATTATGATAGGGCAACAAAGAGAATAATGAAGAGAACAGAAAGGAAAGTTGAAACATAAGGTCTTCCTGGTAAAATGATAACAAATATGCCTATTATGTTGGGAACAGACCAAGATCCATGATTCACCATCAGAGCCAGAGCAGCACTGATTCAATCCTCAGAGGATAATGTGGGCAGGATTATGATGGACTTACAGCTATCTAAGAAATCCTCAGCTCAATTAAAAGACAGTTTGAGGAAAGAGAGAGAGGAAGGCAGTAGGCTGAAGCATAAGTATGAAGACATGCAGAGGGAGATCAAGGCTTCTAAGGCTGAATTGCAGGCCCTCCAAGAAGAAAGACAAGTCAGAGAAACAACACAGGAGGCTCTGGAGAAAGTGTAGAAAGAATGTCAAGAGCTGAGGAGTGAAAAGGAACAGCTGCTGGGAAAGGTAGAAGAGCTAGAAGAGCAGCAAAAGATCCTCTTGGAGGCCAATGAGTTGCACACCCAAGAGCAGGAAAAGAAACATCAAGAGCATATTTCCTCTCTAACAACTTCTCTGGGGGAAGCAAGGGAGCAACAAGTTAACCTCCAACCATTCAAAGAGCATGTCTTGGCCCAGAAGGCTAAAATGCTGCAGCTGCAAATTGCTATAGAAGGAGAGAGATGCAGAGTACTGCAAATAGATGGCAGGTTGGAGGAAATCTTGGAGACCTCTTGTTATTTCGTTGATAGATCTCAGGACGTCCTTGAAGTCATGACTGGAAGAATGGCGAGGCTGGAAAACAATGAAAAAATTCCAGCAGAACTACTGTCAAAGGATCAATAGGCCCTCAAGTGGGATTATGACTTAGTGGAATTCACTATCAACACCGAAGAGGATTTCAAGAAGACCGTTAAAAATAAAAAAGGAGCATGCACCGAGTTTTTCAGAAGGCTTCTCATTACCTACAACCGGTGCCAGATAGAAGCTGAGCAGAGGCTTGAGGCTTTCCCAGATCACAACGTCTTTGTAGAGCTGTTGCAGAAGAGGTACCGGGAAGAGGAAGCTAAAGTACAGTAGATTAAAGCCCTGAATGATTAGATCCCGAGGAGCAAAGTAGATCATTCAGCTATCAGCATGCAGCTTCTGGAAGATAAGCTTCGATTGAGTGCAGCCAAGATTGAGGCTATAAAGAACCAGGCTACTAAGTTTGAGATTAATATTCAGTTTCTAGAGCCTTATGCATTTGAGGGCATTGCCTCTGAAGCTGCGAAATGAAAGAAATTTCTAGATGCCCAAGTGGGACCCTCCTCGTAAAGGATTGGTCACTTTTTGTAATTTGTAATAATTTTGTAAATCTTTGAGAAAAGTCAAGTGTTGGGAAATGAAGAGTTGGGAATCCCAAAGGTTACTTTGGGCAGCCCAACCGTCTCACCTTTTTGTATAAATGTAATAGACTAAGAGGGAGAGGGGACTTTTTCCCAGTTATACATGAAGAGCTATATTGTAAGAAGAACTATTTCTCTTTGCAATAAAGAAGTATTGTTTGCGTGTTGGAGGAAGATTGGTGGCATTTCCAAATGTTATGATGTGGATGGCTGAAAGATGAACTATTTTGTTTTTCTATCTTTTTGTCCATTAACTGTGAGATCGTTCTAACTCTCGGAACCTATGTTCTTGTTTAAATGATTTCAGGTTTATTTTGTGGAATTACCACCATGAGTAATGTACGATGTTCATAAAACAATTAGCTAACTGATTGTTGAAATATCTTTAATCATTCATGTGTTGTAGAAAGAAATATCAGCTATCTGTAATTTCTCTTTATGATACATGCACAATTCACATTGCTCACAAATAAGTTAAAGTTTGCTCCTCGGGGATAGATAGATAGTTAGTTTTATTTCTGCACATGTGATTTAGATGCTTGTGAACCTAAGACGAGAGGTAAGAACCTGCGCATCACATTGTGAATACTCCTTGCATCCTTATTTCCCTGCATAGTTAATTAGGCATATGCATATCATACTTAAGTCAAAAAATACAAAAATATACACGATGGACCGGGCCACAACCGGTAAAACCTTTGTTTTTTTTACTTTGACCTACAGTAGCCGGACCGCAAACCGGATGGATTCCCCATACCAAACAGTCACGGGCTAGTTGGGAATGTTGACTGGGGAGAATCCCTTTCTATTGTTGCCTGCAAATTTCCAGGCCTCAACACCCAAATAGATGACCGCCACAAGCTCCAGCATGGTAATCATTCAGGACAATTTCAGCTTCCTCATGAGTGAGGCAACGACATAATATTGAATCAACACCATGATGGTATAAGGTATCATTTAGAATGAGATAATATTTATCCTAGTTGTGGTTTCGACGATGCTCATCACGACTAGCGGCAGGTTGATATCATAAAGTATGGAGATACAAAATGATTTCTCCATACCAATGATTAGTCATACTAATGAGAAACAATGATTCATCTAGAAATGAATCGAAGGGCTCTGTATCCTTCGTAGTATGGGGAAGGTCACATATGATCTCTACAAAAACAAGAGACTTCTTAGAAGTAATTTTGGCAAAATCCAACTCAAATTATTAGAGAACAACAATCTAGCGTGAGTATTTTCCCCCAAGCACTTAACATGTCAAAACGTAGTACATGGGGTTGGAGTTAGCATAAACAGTGGTAGTGCGGAGCAAGATATAATGACAAAACTTCTAGACCTTGATGAACATGGCTAGACCAAGTTTATCCACATGTGAATACCAAGTTTCGGAGTCTAAAAGGATCTTACGGGCATAATAGATCACATGTTCCTGGTCATGTTGATCGGTTTGAACAAGGACCATGCCTATGGTAGACAAGGATGCAGCCACATCCAAGGAATAATCCTTAGTATAATTAGGTGGTTGCAACATCAGTGTATGGGTAAGTGAATGTTTGAGATTATCAAATGTGCATTGTGCAAAATCATCCCAGATGAAAGGGTTATCCTTTTCAAGCAACCTCATGAAATCGTGCGTCCTTTCTGCGTAATTGCAGACGAAATGATGTAGAAATTTTTCCTTCCCTTGCAAACTTTGGAGTTCAGTTATGTGAGTAGGAGCAGGTAGGGATAAGATTGCTTCAATCTTCTAGGGATCAATGCGGATGCCATCTTTAGAAATGATAAATCCAAGGAGTCGGCTAGTTTCTACGCAAAAAACACATTTATGGGGATTCAGATGAATATTGAAATGATGAAATCTAAGAAAAATGGCTCTTAGATGATCGACATGAATATCTCGCTACTTGGAATGAGTAGGTAGGTCATCAAGATAAGGTTCCACAACATGTTTGCTGTCATGAAAATCATATGACATGGCACGTTGAAATGTTTCGCTAGCGTTTTTTAAACCAAAAGGTAGTTTGTGATAGGCAAAAGTCCCCCAAGGTAAAATAAATGTCGTCTTGTGTTGGTCTGGTGGGAGAATCTAAATTTGATTGTAGCCGGAGAAGCCATCCATAAAGGAAAAAATAATGCTTCTGGGGTAGTTGTCGATTATCTGATCAATATAGGGAGTGGAAAAAATTTCTTGGACAAGCTCAATTCAAATCCTTAAAGTTGATACAAACCCTGATAGTGCCCTGCTTTTTGTTCATAGGGACTATGTTGGACACCCTTTCAGTTAACGGTATAGGGTAAATGAAACTAGCCTTCGGAAGTTTCTCAACTTCTTCCTTAATGGCTACAGCTTTTTGTGTATGGACTTGTCGTAGTTTCTGGCAAAATTTATTGGCACCAGGGTAAGTTTTTATCTCATGGAAAACAATAGAGGGATCAATCCCTAGAATTTCTTCATATGTCCAAGTGAAGACATCTCTAAACTCCTTGAATAAGGCCGTGTATGATTGGACTTCTTCAAGTGAAATTTTTTTCTCTATGTAAATGTGTTCTAAAATACTTGGTTTTACTGATATGTCCATGGGCATGGTTTTTGTGATGTTGCATAAGTTTCCCTTAGATTCGAAATTGTGAGTGAGTATTAAAGACTGAGGGTCCGTGACTATGACAAATAAAACATTTTATGTGAAGTTCTCTTTAACGATATGGAAAGGGGGAAGGAAATAAAATCAATGATGATGGTCTTTCCAAGGCATCTCATCCAATCAAATAACTTCCATAATGGATTCATCCGTGGGAAGTGTATGTGAAAGGTAATCTAGATATGGGGGGGATTGGGAAGCCAATATGGCAGGTGATAACAATATGATGTTGATGTAATTGTAACTTTGGAATGTATTCATTTGTATATTTTATGTATTGTACCTTGATGTTTATTCTGGGAAGCATATGCAATGTAATTGATTCATGTCATATCCCGATGTTCCTATCGGGAGATTCAATAATTCAAGAGAAGCAGGAAACTGCGTTAAGGAGGGTTACCCTCTATGACTTTAACGCAGTTTCCTGCTTCTCTTGAAAGATACCCACTGTGTAGTAGCATGAACAGCTAGATTCAATAATGTAAACAAGTCATGTAAAGTCATAGAGGGTAACCCTCCTTATTGATCAAGGGTTAAACTCCCTGTAGTTATGGGGCCCTACGGTTATTAGACTATCCTAGAGAATTCGAACCTATGTGAGTTATTGTAAGTTAGGGAAATAGTCCCCACCACTATGTTAAGGTTAACCCTCCTTGTTTATCGCAGGGGAAAAGTCCCCACAAGTTGTTGGGCATTAGGGTTATTAGACTCTCCTAGAGATGTCAGCCCTAGTAAGTAACTTTTAAATGGGGCCGACATGTTGAAGTGGACATTAAGTGAACGAAATAATATAAATAGAGAGTGAGCCTCTCTATTTATCACACACACACTCACTTATTTGGGCGCATGAGTGAGAGAGAAGTAGCTCTCTCAAGTGTGTGAGAGAGAGAGAGAAGCTGTGGAGATCATCTTTATGTTTTCGGGTTTTACTGCTACCATTGGTGCTCATTCTATCTCTGAGGAATTTGCTGGGTTTTCTCCTTTATGGTTTCCCCAAGGAAAATTCTTTGTGTCTCTTCTCTCTTGTGTTTATTGTTGTGCATGTTATTCTCTTAGTTAAAGACCCTAAGATAATGCTAGCTTAAATGATAAAAATATAACATGGTATCAGAGATAACCTGAGAAGAAAACATTGTGCAGCTAAAGAATCTAGGGCTTCTTGATTTTTGGTTCTCTCTCCATAATCAATCAGCAAAAGTATGCTAGGATGACTCTCCATTGAAGGGTGCATCTTTCTGTTGAAGCGGAATTTGATTTCGGACATTTTTAGTTTTTGGTGCGAGAAATTAGAGATTCTTATAGAAGAGGAATTTTTGAGTGAGCCCAGCATAGGATTTCTCTCCTCATCAAAATCGAAGTTTAGAGACCTGGGTCGATATTTTTGGTTGGGTGAAACTCTGTGAAAGTCAAACCCTAGTTTGACCCCGAGCTGGAAAAACCCTAAAATACTAAAAATGATAAGTTTTTGTACATTCCCTATATCTCAATATTGGAGAAGGATTAGGAGCTGAAAATTTCACTAGCCGAATATAAACTCCTTATGTGCACTGTGTCCAATTTTCAGCCTCATATTTTCTATATTCTAGGAGATATGATTCCTCCACGTTAGGGTTCTAGCCTCTTCCAAAATTCATCCCTAAAAAAGACGCCTTGGGAGAATTTCTATATCTCGGGCTACATAGGTCCAAATGAAATTTATTAAGATATTATAGAAAGGTAACAGACTCTACTTTCTATGGTAGAAGTTTCAGACCTTGAATATTAAAAAGTGACACATGGAAGTCTGTACAACTTTGATATGCTAAACAATCCTGAAACAGGTCATCTTGGGAAAATTATCATAAGTCCCAATTGGTGAAATCAATTCTGATGAAGCCTATGTTGTTGGAATAGGGACAGGCGAGGATACCTCAGTGCAAAGTTTTCAACACATGGGATCAGTAATTGCAGAGATACTGCAGAAATAGTAGCAGGAATTTATGAAAAGGAGTGCATTGGACAACTCACCTTGAAGAGGTCTATCTTTCTATCCAATCATATATGAAAGATTCCAAGTTTTGAAAATTAGGGTTTCTTCGACAAACACTAGATCAGCCAGCTCAGGAACTAGGATGGACACCTCAAATCTGTAAGATCTAATCTTTTTCTATTTTCATTTGATGTTCTCATTTCAAAGTGATATATCACATCAACTTGATAATAAGATTGGTGAAGTTGATAACTTCCAATCATGGAAGTATAGGATCTCACTAGTCCTTGAAGGAAATGAATTGGACACCCACATAAGTAGACAGGTTCTAGTTCCAGAGGGAGATGAGGCTAAAATCCTTACACAAGAAGAAATTGGTCAAGGCCAAGAAGATCATTGTTGATTCAATCATGGATCACCTTGTACCACAAGTGTCTTCCCTAAAGACATTGAAAGATATGTTTGATTCCTTGACCAAGCTATTTGAAGAACATAAATCAAAATATGACTTTGATAAAACAGTTGAAGAATGTGAAGATCCAGAATGCAATGCCCATACAGTCATACTTTACAAGGGTCTCTCAAATCAAAGAACAACTTGAAGCAGTAGAAGAAGAAGTGGAGAATGCAGAAGTTTTGATAACCACCTTCAATGACCTCCCAGGATCATAGGATTCATTCATTCAAGGATTATTTTTAGAAAGACTTCAAGAAGAGCACACATAAGAAGACGCTCAACTCATAGTAAGAGAAAAAAATATGGGACTATCAAGCTCTCACCATCCAAAGAAGATCCCTCAACCGATGAGGAATATGAAGAGCTCAACTCTTGAAGAACCTCTTGTCCATCTTACCATTTGGATAAGAAACGATGCTATTATG
Source organism: Pseudotsuga menziesii (assembly GCA_001517045.1). Taxonomy (NCBI): domain Eukaryota; kingdom Viridiplantae; phylum Streptophyta; class Pinopsida; order Pinales; family Pinaceae; genus Pseudotsuga; species Pseudotsuga menziesii. Next base: position 209,450 of record LPNX010173133.1, read on the forward strand.
AATAAAGAAGATGACGAAGCTGAAGGCTCAAGAATGAGTCTACCTATGAAACAAATAAAGATAAGTATTAAATTGTCATATTGTTTTGTTATGCATTTGTTTATATTTAGTTGATGTATTATGCATGATAGAATGTTTACATTAATGATGGTATACTACTAATATACATGTGATGGGTAAGTAGCTCATGGTGCTATACAAATCTCCATTGCTACTTATCTAGAATGAAACCTCTTTGCTGACATATTGGGTTAGTGCACAATCTCAATGTTGTCCTAGTAGAGATGGAAGGCATCTAGAAAGTTTCCATGAGATATGTATGAATGTTGTGTTGGATAAAATAGTTGCATAATCATATGTCTTGATGCAAAAGAATTTTTCATTATGAATATACCTTATGAAATGTTTTTAACCATACAACTAATGCATTTGACTTGTAGGAAAGATCGCATATAATCACCTACAAGCAAAGAAGGATGAGACTTGTTCCAAAGAACAAGTGACAACAGTTCAAGATGAAGAATAATATGACGAATGCAATGAAATCATTGATGTAGAACCTTCCAGCTATGAAGAATTAACCAAGAAGAAAGGGAAGACTAGTTCAATAAGAATGATGTCAAGGATGTAGTATCGATACATGAAGGGAAGTTTGTAGTTCCATCATGCAGTAGATGGAAACATCGTGGGATACAAGGAAAGATTCGTAGCACGAGGCTTCTCACAAAAATAAGGCATAAACTACAAAGAGACATTTGCAGCCAGTGGGAGTTGAGGCACATGACAGGGAGAATCATGTGTGCAAATGAGGGAAGGCTTTGTACGAGCTCAGAAGATACCCATGGGATAATACATACATGAGGAGCTTGAAGAAGATGACAAGCTAATAGATGAGCGCAAGAAGAACTTTTGAAAAGGTTCAAGATAGAGGATATTGGTATCCAGTGAACCTAGATGGATACATAAAATAATTAGTAACAGAGGAAGCTACTTGTCACTCCGGTACAAAATGTTTCAATGCATAGAGTGCGAAAGATAGAGGGAGTATGATGCTCCGCTTCAGAGGGAGTGACTGTAGAAGATCCTGAGGTTTGACATGATACAAGAGGATGGATAGCTTACTGATGACTCTAAGATTTACTGAGAGTAACGTGGATTTCAAATTTTTCCTCAAGGTTGACAGTGGAAGACCAGTGATGCTCTTATTATATATTGATGACTTGTTCCTGGCAGAAGTTGCAAGAAGGAAAATTGCTGTCGAGTTCAAGATGATAGACTTGGATATGATGCACTACTTTCTAGGAATGGAGGTGTGGCAGAATCTCCTTGGAACAAGGGAAGTATGCAATAGAGATCCTAAAGAGTTTCAGGATGATGGACTGGAAGGCCATGACAACACCATTGGCATCAAACCTGAAGCTACTGAGTGTTGCTTCATCAGATTCGGTTGATGCCATGATGTATCATCAAATGATTGGGTCCTTGATGTACCTGATGAATATGAGACTAGATATTTTCTTTGCTATGAACACCTTGAGCCAATTTCTGACATATCCAAGACATGTTAACTTGATTGCTGCAAAGCATATTTTGAGGTACTTGAAGGGTACAGTTGATTATGAGCTCAAGTATTAGGTGAATCAAAATATTAACCTTGAAGTTTATGTTGATTTAGATTGGGCAGGTAGTGCCATCGATAGGAAGAGCACTTCAAGGTGTTGCTTCAGTATGGGATCAGGTGTGATCTCTTGGTTTAACAAGAAGCAGTCCTGCGTGGCACTGAGTACAGCTGAAGTAGAGTATGTTGCAGCTTGTTCAGCTAGTTATGAGACAGTATGGCTAAGGAAGCTGTTGTATAATTTATTTGATCTCTAGTTGGATGCTACTTGTATATATTGCGACAACCAGAGTTGTGTGAAGTTGTTGAAGAACCTGGTGTTCCATGACAAGTCAAAGCACATCGAGATCAAATATCACTATATCAAGGATATGGTGTAGAGAGGAGTAGTGAAGCTCTAGTATGTTGTGATGGACGAATAGATAGCTGATGTGTTGAAAAATCCATTAGCCAGAGTGAAGTTTGAGTACTTCAGGGAGAAGCTTGGTGTTCTCGAGATCGAGGTTCCCTCCAAGGGGAAGTGATGAGTCCGTGAGCCATTCTGACATGGTAAGAGGATTGGTTCCTTTTGTGGTTAGATTTAAGGGATGAGCCATTCTATCATGGTGAGAAGATTGGTTCCTTCCATGTCATATGTGAGTTTTGAGCCATTTTGATGTGACTATAGGACTGGTTCCTACATGATCAGATATAAGTGTTAAATTCCATTCTTTGAATTGAGGCACCTAGTCAGTTACCAGGAATACTTAGTCTAGGGATGAGGGCCATTCTGATATGACCATGGGATGTGTTCTCACATGACCAGATATAAGTATAGGGCCATTCTGATGTGATTGAGGGATGTGTTCCCACTTTATTAGATACAAGGGCTAATTCCATTCTCTGGTAGAATCACGGGAGCTTCACTTGTTGACCAATATCCTATCATGTTAGTTCCTATTGTGGGTTTTAAAATTATAAAAAATCGAACCAATATATTGTAGGTATTGGGGGGATTAGGGGTTTAAGGTGGGGTTGGGTAGGGTTGTTTATAAGGATTGAGGTATAAAAAAAGGTGGGGAGGAGATTTTAAGTATTGGGAGGGGGTTTCAACAAAAAGAGTTTTGGTCAATATCTCTCGAAATTAAGGGTATTCTTTAATATCCCACAATCGCACATGCTATGTGAGAGGTTCACTAAGCGAAGTCCCCGTGGGGAGAATGGAGGAACCTGGTTAGTTACCAGGAATCCTCAACCTAGGGTTGAGAGCCCTTTCTACATGTAGGTTGGATTGGTTCCTTGCATGGTCGACTGTAAGTGCAGATCCTTTTTGACATGCAGGTTGGATTGGTTCCTCGCATGGTTGAATGTAAGTGCAAAGCCTTTTTGGCATGTATGTTGGATTGGTTCCTTGCATGGTCAAAGGTAAGTGTAGAGAATTTATAACATGAATGCTGGATTGGTTCCTCTCATGGTGAGATGTGATTGCTAGGCCTTTCTGACACAAATGAGTGGATTGGTTCCTCTCATGGTTAGATGTGAGTGTTGGGTGTGCCTTTCTGACATGTATGTTGGATGTGTTCCTCGCATGGTTAGATGTAAGTGTTGGGTGGGCCATTCTGACATAGGGTCAGATATAAGTGCTGAAGAAGACCTACATGGAGGCTAGAGCTACAACCAGCATGAAAAAGGGTTGGCTCTGTAGAAATTCCTATGACGAGAAGAATGAAGAGATAGTACCATTTGATTGAGATAGTGGAAGTAGTGATGATGATGATGCAGTTTTGATAATGATCTAGTGATGTTCTAGATTTGATGATGATCCAGTGATGCTCTAGATCAAGTGATGATCCAGAATTGATGAAGATGACTTGATGATGAGGATGACTAGAAGATGGATATGAATTGAAGATGAAGATGACTTTTTGATGATCCGGATGATACAGAGAAGAAGACTTATGCTAATAAATTGTGTCAAGAGAATACCTTCCTAGGTAAGAGGGAGTGTTGATGTAATTGTAAATTTGGAATGTATTAACTTGTATATTTTATGTATTGTAGCGCGATGTTTATTCCAGGAATCATTTGTAATGTAATTGAGTCATGTCATATCCTGATGTTCCTATCGAGAGATTCAATAATGTAAACAAGTCATGTAAAGTCATAGAGGGTAACCCTCCTTATTGATCAAGGGTTAAAGTCCCCATAGTTATGGGGACCTAGGGTTATTAGACTATCCTAGAGAAGTCGAACCTAGGTGAGTTATTGTAAGTCGGGGCAATAGTCCCCACCATTGTGTTAAGGTTAACCTTCCTTGTTTATCATAGGGGCAAAGTCCCCATAAGTTGTGGGGCACTAGGGTTATTAGACTTTCCTAGAGATGTTGGCCCTAGTAAGTAATTGTTAAGTGGGGCCGACATGTTGAAGTGGACATTAAGTGAATGAAAGAATATAAATAGAGAGTGAGCCTCTCNCGTATGAGTGAGAGATAAGTAGCTCTCTCAAGTGTGTGTGAGAGAGAGAAGGTGTGGAGATCATATTTATGTTTTTGGGTTTTACTGCTGCCATTGGTGCTTATTCTATCTCTGAGGAAATTGTGGGGTTTTATCCTTTATGGTTTCCCCAAGGAAAATTCTTTGTGTTTCTTGTCTCTTGTGTTTATTGATGTGCATGTTATTCTCTTAGTTAAAGATCCTAAGATAATTCTAGCTTGAATGATAAAAATCTAACATATGAGGCCACCAATAAATGATCGTTGATGGTAGATTCACTAGTGGATTGGATAGCATTGTAAACTTATTCAGAAGGGGTAAGGCATGCTGATTCATCAGCAATTGATTTTCCTTTGTCCATATGAGAGGTAGAAATCATGTTAATAGATGCAGTTTGTGAAGCATGAGGAGTATTTGATAATGAAAGGATTCCCATTAGTGAAGATTCTTTGATAAGACCCACTCCGATGTCCTTATAATGTGGGGTATTCAGGAGAGAAACATTGTTTGCATCATTGGTAATAGCACTAGGCATGATGAAATATAACTGGTCAATAGTGACAATCCTTCCTTGGAATGGGAACTGGATGACAACAAAAATGGTTGATGTTATATCTTGCATAGCATAAAACCAGTTACTGCCTAGGAGTAGGATGTAGTCCAAAGGAGTGTCAATGACCTCAATGTAAATGGAGGCTGACTTGCCCCCAGTTCAACATGGATGGCAGGTAGTAATCCATATGGTTGGAAGCCATGACCATCAAAATCCTTGAGGGTAGTAGGTGAACGATTGATCTTAGGAGAACCAATGGATCTCCAATAAGATAAAGACATGACTGATGTGGAGGCTCCCTCATCTAAAATGGTACAACATATGGTTTTTCCAGCAATTTTGGTAGCTATCTAGAAAGCTAATTGATGTGAGAGCCTCATCTTGAAATCATCCAGTTTGAAAGTGATGATGTTACTGTTCTTAGGGTCCATGGATCCAAGTGCAGTAAGCAAGATTTTTCGTTGGGTTGGGCAAGTTTGAAATACTTGTAAGGCTGACATAGTGCATGGTTCCTAAGCCAAATCTTCTACAATGTTGTAATATTGGATAGCATGAGTGTTAGGATTGATTATGGACTTACGTAGAGTACCCTTGTGTGGGAGAAAAATTGCTTCTAGAATAGGTTTTTCAATATAAATACCATTACTAGGAGGAGGTGTGGAAGATGAGTGTTTTTTAGGTGGAACTTCATCATATTTCTTCTCTAGAGGTGGGTCATAACTTTGTGATCTTGTGTTTAAGTTAATTGTTCACTAGACATCATTCAAACTTCATCGGTTGACAAATAAGGTTCATGCAAGGATTGATGATCAATTAATTACTGTTGGGAGGGGAAAGGGTCTTTGAGAACTACCGGGGTGGGTGAAGTTTTCAAAAATTTACTGACTTCCTCATGAAGAGGACATTCTTTAGTGAAATGGTCACCTCCGTAGATTAAAAAAGGATATTTTACCTTTCTGTTTCCTTTAGAATCAGTATTAGGATTTTTTGGTTTGTTACTTTCCTATTGATTATCAGGTTTTTTTTATTTATTCTTTCCCTTTTTCTTTCCACTCGAAGATTCAGTGGATTGAACTGTGTTTACTTCGGCAGAAGAAATAGGAGAGGAAGCCATTTTTTAGGGTGGTTTTGTTGGTGAGGCGGTTTGGTTTTTCTTTTTAGAAGATTTTATCGTTGTTTGTGTTTGAACTGAACCAAGTATGCCATCTACAGGTGGTTCAGTTGTGGGTCTTGATGGATCCATTGTGGGTCGAGGAGCATGAGGAATCAAATCATACAAAGTACCTGATTGGGAATATACTAATTCTAGGTACTGTGTGCGGCTAATAGCTTTCTCTTTGGTAACAAAGCCTCCCATGGAGACATCTCTAGCAAAGGGTGTAAGTAAATACTTTGTAAACGAATCAGCCAATAACTGATCAAGAATGGGAGCCTTTATTAACCTCCATCTTCTTCTCCATTCATGAATATGATCGAAGATATGGGTTGATGTTGTTAGTCAAATCGAGGTCAACAGGTCTTTACCTATTTCATATCGGATGGGTAACTGAAAGTGTGTTAAAAAATCCATAGTTAAAGCATTGAAGTCCCAAAAAGAGTGTTGCGGTAGCTCGATATACCATTTGGCGGAAACTCTTGTGAGGGTTCATTGGAATAGTGGTAGACGGATAGAGCCGTCCATTAATGAATTCAGTGAATACCAAAGATCAAAGGTCATCACATGATTTTTTGGGTCCTCATTGGGTTTACCATCAAATTTGGGTATATTAAAAGGTAACTTGATCGAAATGGCTGGCCAAGAGGGGTCATGATGGATTGGATAATTTATCAATCTAGATAGATCTGGAAAATGAAAAGTTGCCAAAAATGACAATTTTTGGTTGGGATACAAGTACTGGTAGTACTGATATGGAATTTACTAACCAGTGGGACCATAGGAAGATTGATAAATAGGCATATATTATGCCCTTGAGGCTTGTTGATTAGTTTGTTGGTTATTGAAATGTCCTCCAAATGAAGGGATTCCCGAGGGAGGTGGGCCTCCAGGGGGTGGTCCTCTAAGTGGTGGTCTATTTGGTGGTGGGCCTCTAGGTGGTGGTCCTCTGGGTCCTCCAAATCCTCCAAGTCCTCCAAGTCCTCCATATGGGGGTCCTCTAGATCCTATAGGTCCTCCAGGTCCTCTAGGTGGGGGTCCTCCAGATGGTCCACTGGTTCCTCTAGATCCTCTAGGTCCTCCTTGTCCTCCAAATGAGGTTCCTCTAGGGGGAGGTCCTCTAGATGGCCCATCGGGTCCTTCAGGTCCTCCAGGACCTCTAGAAGATCCTCCAGGCGGAGGGCCTCTAGGTGGAGGTCTGTATCCTCTAGTAGTAGGGACATAAGATCCTCCATAAGATGGGACATTAGACCAATTTAGTTGTCTCTAAGGCACAAAATAATTTCTATGCTAAGGCATTCCATGATAGACAACCACCGATGGTATGGGTTGATGAGCTGGTTGAATCAGGGGTGGTTGATTCCCAGGATAATTATATCCCTAAGAAATTGGAATGATGATAGGTTGTACCCCTAATGGTTGGCCTAGACTAGATGGGAGATTCACCACATTGGTATTGGTAGGAGCAATGACTAGTGCAGGTTATTCTACAATAAAAAAATTTCTAGAACTAGTAACAGTCCTACTAACAAGTGACATAACTTGCACCAGAGGTTTCCCCCCGATGTTAGAATGTGCTGACACCACTTGAGTTGTGGATTCCCCCCCAACTACAACGAGTATGGGAGGATGAGTAACAGACTCATGATGTGAAATTGTAGGGTGGCAACTTTGACCTAGATTATTAAAAGTCTCACCACTAACTGGAATTTCTAGAATAGGAGTTAAAATATCAGCAATGGTATGATATCCAAAAGGCCATGGGTCTAACAGATGGGGTAAAAGAGCTAAAATAGGTTCTCTATAAGACACATGTGTGGTAATAATTCTTTCGGCTCTTTCTTAAAAATTACGATCTCAATCAAGGGATGCTTGAATTCTCCTATATTCATCCTCCCCTAGAGGAGGGTTCCCAAGTGAAGGTCTAATAACCCCGAACTAAGAAATGGATTAGCCCATAGAAGTCCTCCAAAAGGAGCATCAGGGCCAAAATCTACTTCATTAGGACTATCGACACGTCCTTCCATTGGCGAATGAACAAAAACATCAGTCGTAGGAGGCAATTGGACCAAAGGATTTGTATAAATAGTGAAACCATCTATGGTTTCACTAGCTAAGGTAGTTCCTATAGGAGTATCAATAGAAGTTGGTTGTTCCATGTTTATCCATTCTTGTCCTTCCACGGTTGGAGGAGAGTCAGGAGGTAAACCCTGCAATCTATGAGAATGGCGCCTCGTAAGTTGCTCAGCCATGGTGGTGACTGAAGTTGTCTACTCTAAGTCAAAAAGAGGGAAAAAAAACACAAACATACCTACACAGAGCTAAAGGTCACAAGAAATCTTAAGTGATAGGATGGTTCAAAATGGTCGGTCTCTCACCAGGATTGTCAAGAAGGTGCAACTCGTTATATACCACAGGGGTACGTGCATAGTAGTCTCCCTAAATGCTATTTTCGGTGTATTGCTCCAAAAAAGATAGACAAATGGTTTTTCTCATATGGACAAGGAATCCTAGTGGGGTCTCCCAATATACACAAGGTACGTGGGAGATCAAATCAATAGTAGTGTTGTCTAATGCACAACCATCCACAAGGGTCCGTCTGATATACAATTGAGTACATGAAGTACCTTTCTATATACCTCAAGGGTACGTGAAAGTTCGTTCAATATTTTGACTGTATGTGGAATAACCAAATGAGTATTAGGTTGCAGTGCAGATGAGTAATGATAGTTCCTACATTTTATGACGCCCGAACACGTCACTAACTTATCACTCAAATTTCTATACAATTTTAGACCTAAAGCTACTGTTAATTTTATCTGAATTATTAGTGAATGTTTGTGAGGTGTTGTCTCCAATAATGCAAATTAATCTATATGTAAATGCACTTTTTTACTTCGATGAGAACTAGCTAGGGTAAGGAAGAAACCCTTTTCTTTTTCCTTTCAACAACACATTAAATCAAAAGCCACTTTCACTAATAAAAAGAAGATCTAACAAGAAACTTAAAGAGGGTTCTTTCAAGCACAAATATTTTTCAACAAGCACTCTAAATCTATGAATGAGGAAAGAAAGCAAAGCCTCTAACGTGCATACAAAACTAACTTTCTCTATAATGCAAAAAGACCTATCTCTCTAAATCACGTATGCAAAGTAAAATGGAACTTTCTCAAGCATAAACAAGACAAAATAATAAACTTATTTTTGTATTTTTTGGAAAATGAAAGGCACACAATTTTTAAATCAAAATTAATTCAAAAAGAGGCTATAGTTTTCTTTTCAAGAATAAAATTTTCAAAGAATGACCACTTTACTAAAATACAAAACTGAACTTTTTCCATTTTTCTTTTTTTAACAATGAAGAAGATAAAGGTTTTGGAACTGAGCTCAAAAAGAGAACCAGATCTGTAAAAACCACCAAAATCAGACAACAAACAAACAAGCAAAAAACATAAGAAATTTCAGAGAAACAAACAATCTAAAAATATTAAAGGAGAAATTTTCAGATGCAGATAAAAGATTTTTACAGCGAATTTTAAGGCCTACCTCAGCGCACTGAAGGGAACTGCACCAGAGCATTGTTAGGTAGATCAACGCACTTATGGTTCTAAAGGAAGGTTTTATCAATGCTCTGTCAGCCGAAGGGAGGTGCGTTGGTCTGTCAATAGACTGAAAAAATTCAAGGACCTGGAAGAGAAACTAGAAAGTGTACTAATTTGAAATGTAAAAGAGTGAATAATACTCCTAGAACAGAGGCAATAAATCATAAAAGTAAGATGAATGGATTACCTTATCAACTGAAATGACCTAAAAGGAGAGAGAATAACCTTCATATGTGGAATGGTTACCAAATATTGTATATTTGACTGGATCTGCACCAGATCTGACTGGATCTACCCTAGATCTGACAAGATTATTGTGTCCCCAGTATGGTCGCCAATTTTGTTATAAGGAATTCCCAATCAGTGCAGACACAGTTTGTTCCTCTGTGTTGTAAATCACAAGCATAGAACAAAAATACAAAACAATATATCATTTCCTTAAGCAATCAAATTAAATAGCATGAAATAAAATATACCTTAGACCTAGATCTCTTTGTATTTTCTCCAAGATCCCTTGCAATGGTTCAATGCCTACAAAATAGATCAAAATACAAACAAACAAGATGAGATCATCATGATAAATTAATTACATATATCATTGATTAAGGAGTAGGATAATATTAAATTGAAATCAATACATCAAATATAGGGAAGGAGAACAGTTTTGTATTAATTATGAAAGAGAGAGAATTACAACCAAGCCTTGATGTTGATGGGTTCATTCTCTACAAGAACATCTAAAATCCTCTATAACTATGAATATCTCTCCATACACAAGACAACTCTACTTTTACTTTGATTCAAACATCAAAATAATAGCATAAGGGTATTTTTCTTGGCCTCTCTCCCTCACATCATGAAGGCTTCATTTATAGGCATATAACTCAATAGATGAATTGGAAAATGGATAGGATGTGATCCCAATAGGTGAGGGAAGTGAATGCCACCTCTCCTAAGGATGAAGGAACTAACTCCACAGAGGCTTCTAAATGGAATCTTCCAGAACCTTCTTTTTTGATTTTTTGGACTATTGGCACTCCTGGAAGAAAGTACATGTGTGAAAACTTAATTTTATGTCAAATAAAGGGGGAATCAACACTCTTTACTCCACAGTGGGAAGCACTGTTGATGCTCTGTGTAAAAGGGAGAAAGGCACTGACCCTGCAAGACATGGGAAAAAGAATCCCAAAACATCTGAGGTCAAGTTCATGTTCAGTTCTCCATAAGGAAAATGGACAATGTGGAATTTCTAGGAAGGTTGATAGGAAATTTGAAATTTTTAGGTGAAACAGTAAGGTGTTCATAAATCCAGTTTTGCATGAGATGTTATATTGATTTATTTTCTTTCGTTAATGAGAAAGTAGTAGAAGGTTTTATGGTCCATTTAGCATTTTATGTTCATATTATTTTTTCAGTGTGATATGTTTCAATTTATTAGCATATATTATATTCACATATTTGAGAGTAGATTAAATCTCTTCATTTCATATTCTAATCTGAGTGTAGTAAATTGTTGTCATGATATGAAAATTTCAACAGAAATGGAATTCTGATTGACCAGGCCTTTCAGGATACATACTTTTCCTTTGGGTACTTCCTGATAGAATTTTCAACATTGTAGGTCCCATTTGTGAGAATTTATTCACAGATGGATCTAGGAGCCAAATAAAATATCACAATTTGCAATAGTTTACAAAACATGCACAAAATAGCTGAAAGATTGAAAATTGCATACATGCATGAGGTCAATAAAAAATATTATTATGACTGTCCAACATGTAATTATATATGGAAAAGGTATATAGTATAATAGGGAAAAATCATGAGTCCTTGGCGGCCATCTGGATGCATACAAGCAACAACTCAAGATTTGACCCCCAAACCCCCACAGGTGGATCAATGAGCCTCCTAATCATACCAAATGGTCATGAATCATTGTGTGAACATGGGAAAGGAATGATGGAACATCAATAAATGTATTACAGGCATGGGTGATCACATGGGTGAGTGGGAGGCTCTTTAGGAGAGAAATAAATTCCCAAGAGAGTCCAAAAACACAAAAACCAAGAACTAGCACCTCAAGTTGGTCCAAATCCCTGAAATTGGGGAAGGGAGCACATGATGGTTGAATATAATCGATTTGGGTTCCTAGGTTTTTATAATGATAAACCTTGAGTTCCTCAATTGTACAAAATTATCAACCATGAGCACCTCAACTGTCATAAATGTTAATTTCTGTAAGTCTAAACCATGGAAAACACTTCATGAAAGAAAATGAATGTTCCTAAGGTATAATACTACGGTACTAGGATGGATTATTACTCTAACATCCCCCATTAATCATTAATTACTACTTATTAACAAAAAATATCATGGAGGCCTTGGAAACAAAGGATCAAGTCAGCTCATACAACATGAAATTTTATTTGTCCATGGAAACAAGGTAAGGAGGAAAACCACATGGGAACAAAAAATCCCCTAAAAAATGGACATGGAGCCAAAAATATGAAAGTGAATGGTATCCATCACCATGCATCACCCACTCCAATAATTTATCTCAGATAGGTGAAGGTCTTCTCCATGAATCACTTGGTTAATATGTCAATCATTTTCTCTGTGGATGGGCAATATTGCAAGGCTATCACTTGATCATGCACTAGGCTACAGATGTAGTGAATGTGGGTCTCAATGTGTGTGGTCCTGTGTCTTGCACAATATATGTGGAAATATTGATTTCACTTTGATTTTAACACAAAATTTCTATGGGTGAATCAAATGCAACTCCAAGTTCCTGAAGAATACCTTTCAACCACACACATTGTGTAGTTGCATTCACTGATCCTCTATACTCGGCCTCAGCTAAAGAAAGGGAGATGGTGTTTTGTTTCTTTATATACCAAAATATGGGACCTTTTCCTAGCATGGGGATTCTACATATATATATCTACAACACCTACAGCATATGTTAAATCGGTTCTAGAATGTTTAAGATACAACAAAATCCCAACTAGTTGTCTATACAAAGAGCTATCCACCAACGAAGAGTCACCAACTTCACCTATTTTGATACCAAAAAGGAATGGGAACTTTGATTCCTTACATTCAGACATATTAAACTTCAATAACAAGTTTGAAGCATAATGTTTTTGGCTGAACTTGATTCCTCTTTCAGATTGTTCAATTTCCAAACCAAGAAATTGCTTCAACAATCCAAGATCAGTCATGGAAAACTCATTGTGCAATGAAGACTTGATTGACCCAATTTATTTGGTGTAGATACATTTAATAAAAATATCATAAAAATAGAGTAAAGTGACCTGCAATACCTCACCAACATGATAAAAATAAACATTAGGATCAGATTTGCATCTTTCAAATACAAGTGATAGTAGAAAATTGTCCATCTTGGCATACCAAGTGCTTGGGGATTTCTTGAGGCCATAGAGTGACTTCTTTGACCTGCGTACAAGAGAAGGATCCTCTTGTAAAAATTTAGGTTTTTGCATATATATATCTTCCTATATCTCACCATGAAGAAATGCACTTTTGGCATCCATGTGGTGAACCTACCAGCGCTAGGATGCAACAATGGCTAAAACTAGCCTGATAGAGTCCATCTTTGGAACCAATGCAAATGTATCTGTATAGTCCACTCCATGGAATTGAGAGAATCCTTTGGAAAAAAATCTAGCCTTATAATTTATATCAGACCCATCAACAGGAAATTTGGTCCTATAGACCCATTTTCATTAAATTAGCTTCCTCTTGAGGGAAAGGGAATCGATTCCCAAGTCTCATTTTCCTTTAGGGACTTGAAATATTCTTGCATGGTTGTTTGCAATATTGGGTCAAGTGATGCTTCTTGATATTATTGAGGATTAGATAAAACCATCATGAATCATTTCTCATCAAGAACAAATTCACTTGCTATGGAAATTGAACCCAGGTGTTAGAACAATTACACTCACAAAAATTGCCAATTACACATGCAAATTACACACAAAGGAGACTGAATATGGAGCAGAACACTAATCTGTATTGAATAAGTGTACAATATCCAACCCTATGAAGTCATAGGCTTCCATAATAAATAATTACATGAGAGATTCAAATCCATAAGGATGCCATTTGAATTTGGTCAAAAGCAGGCTTACTAAATCTAAGCAAATCCCCCATAGGTGCATAAAGCAGTTTCCAAATCTGTCTAGGAGCTCACGAATTGGAAAAATCAATTAGGAAAGATAATATATGGTGGAAGGACAACTCATACATTCTTTTCATAGGAGAAAAGAGTGGAGGATGTGTTGGTTCTATGGGCAGACCCGGGTTTACTGTAATGTACCAACAACACCCCTAGCTCACTGGCCCTTTCGGTGACAGACTATGGAGCGGCTTGAAGTCTCACCCAAAGTGATTCTAATGGGTTGGCCAAAGACTCAAGTTTCTTTGACCAGGTTCTGCAGCATCCTGGGGTCTCGCAGCTCTTCTTAGCCAGCAAGATCTCTCTCCGCGACGCGCAATCTCTTTTACTCGCGGGTTCTGACAAGGGAAGGGATCCCATCACATCGCAGTGAATCTGGCGATGCACAAATCTCTCTTCCTCTTAACCCGTGGCCTGCACTATCTCACACCACAGTTCCTCTATCGGTGTGATATCACCTACTGCCAATGCGATATCTACTATAGTACGGCCCACTGCGACCCTCACGGTCCAAAGGCTATCGCACTGGGTGGAACGACTTGGATAAATTTCAACAAGATATTAAACACTCTGACATGAACATCCACAGTTCATGAAATATTCCTCAACTTGTACTTAACTATTCGAATAAGTATACCGAAAACACTCTAACAGAATGACTTATTACTGTGTGAAACAAGCACTGATAAACTCATATGCAGACACTTGATACATGTAAATCCACCTTAACCTTCAATAATGCTGTAACTGAATGAGGACATACAGACATTCACTAACTGATATACAGCATTCATGTAACAGATAACAGATATCAACTAAGTAAAGCGTAATCACATGAAACAATCACATAACACACTGGTTTTACGTGGTTCACTTCCAGGGTAGAAGTTACGTCCACAGAACTGTGTTTATTATATCTTGAGAGAGAGTACACAGTTCTG
>LPNX010173133.1:229312-353257 GCA_001517045.1 Pseudotsuga menziesii
TTTAGCCCAGTACTTTGGTGGCAAATTTTTGGCCTCCATCATGCATGTTGCCATCTCCTTCATTGATCTGTTCTTCCTCTCTACAACACCATTTTGCTGTGGTGTGTAGGGGATAGAATGCTGCATATGAATACCTACATCTGCACAATAGTTAATAAACTTAGTCTTGACATACTCACCACCATTGTCAGACCTGGGTACCTTGAGCTTTCTTCCACACTGGTTTTCAACCAAAGCCTTGAAGACTTTGAATAGGCCAAAAACTTCTGACTTTTGTTTCATGAAGTGAACCCAACAATACCTGGAAAAATCATCAATAAAGGTCAATGCATATTTGGCCTGACTCATGGACATATGAGGGAATGGGCCAGCAACATCACTGTGAATCAGCTCGAGGGGTGCAGAGGTTCTCTCATGGCTGGCTTTCTCAAATTTATGCTTTGGGTGTTTTCCTAGGATACAGCCTTGGCATACTCCTTTGGAAAATTTTATCTTAGGAAACCCTATGACCATATCTTTCTCACTAAGATCAGACAAATACTTGTAATTTAAATGGCCAAATCTTTCATGCCATAGCTTGCTAGCTTCATTAGCATGGATAAGAAGAGCAAATGGGTTTGAGTAAGGCAGGAAGTGTGAAAACATGTATACCTTTTGAGCATGATTCGCTACTCCTTTTGCAATAATTCTTCCACTTGAGATTTCTGTGATCTCAACTTCATCTGGTGAGATTGTGACTTTCTTAGGAGACCCAGTGTGGGTCATCTGGTACACTGATAGAAGGTTGGAGGCGATACCAGGGACATATGTCACATTGTTGAAGTTACCATGATCAATATCTATCCTTCCTTTGCCTTTGCTTTCAGTGAGAGAGTCATCTCCTAGTACAATAGATGGTCCTTTCAACATATCCAGTGAGGAGAAGGCCTCCTTAGTCGAAACCATGTGTCTTGAAGCTCCAGAATCTATGATAAAACTGGGTGAGCTTGATGTGCCAGCAACTAGAGCATGAAATCTCTCTCTGTCATCAGAACTTGATCCTCCTTCTCTCTTCTTTGAGCTTTCTGGAAGGGAGATGTCATTCTTCTCTAGGAGATTGGTCAGCATATCAATCTGCTTTTTCATACAAGATCTTTCAGTGTGATTGCCCTTCGAACAGTATGAGCACTTGTTTATTTCACCTTTGTTTTTCTTCTTCTGGGTATTTTTCTTGGGACCTTGTTGAACCTCTGGAGACTGCTTCTTGTCTCTTCCTTTCTCAGGTCACTTTTTAGCTTTCTTCTTGCTTTTTGAATCCACCTTCGAATCTCCAGCAATCAAAGATTGATCTTTGGATGGTTTGATGGTGCCCATCATCACCAGCTTGTCTTGTTCTTGTGTGAGAGATTCCATGAAATCTGCAAGGATGGGCATCTTCCAGGTTCGAGCTGTGGGTTTTGTGGCATAGAAGGTCAAAACAAAGACTGAGTAGTCAGGTCCTAGCTTCAAGAGGATGGCCAATACGAGTTGATCATCTTTCTTTTCAATACCACACTGTTTCAGCTGCAAAACTAGTGCTTTGAACTTAGAGAAGTATAGCTGCAGTGATTCAAAATTATTGGGACTCAGGGAAATCAGTTCATTTTCGATTTGGTGTCCCCTCATCTCATCTGTCTTTCTGAAGAGTTCATAAAGTTTCTCCCATACTTGATCCGGTGAAGTTAATCCATCGAGATGGAAAAGGAGGTCTCGGGAAATACTGAGACATAGGAGGCCATAGGCCTCATCTCTCCGATTGTGCCATTTGATCTTCTCTGCAGCAGCATTGGGCTCTGATTATGTATCCATAGTCACCCTGTAGAGGCCTTTCGCTCTCAACAAGATCTCCATCTCTGCTTTCCATTCAAAAAAGTTGAAGGGAGTGAGGATAGTTTTCTGTGAATCCATAGCTTTAGAAAATCTGTCTCGGCTGTCAGTAGAAGGCTCCTAGTCTTGATGTCAAATCTGAAAAACAATTTTTGAAGGAGATTAACAACCTACAATGGCTCTGATACCATGTATAAATTGTGACCAGCAATAGATTAATTTCACTCACAACAAATTACAATTGATCATGCAAATTGTCAACAATGGAGACTGAAAATGGAGCTGTAACACAAAATTATATTAACTCGGTGTACAATAGCCAACCCTATAATATCATAGGCTAATGAATAAATAGAACACATTAAGAAATCGAATGCATGAGGAAGCATCCAAATCTATCATAAAGCAGGCTTACCCAAAATAGGCAAATCCCCCATAGGTGTAAAAAGCTGATCCCAAATCTGTCATGAGGCTCACGAATTGGCAAGGGCACATGGGAAAGCTAATGAGTGGTGGAATGGCAGCTCATACATTCTTTTGCATGGAGGAAAGAGTGGAGGAGGAAGAGGCAACAAAGCTGATTCACCTCACCTAGTCTTGCTTTCCTATGTGCCTTAAAACACTGAAAAAGCAGGGAATAAAGCAGAAAAAGCAGATAGGCACCTAGGAGGCTAGGAATAAAGAAGATTTGATTCCTAAGGCTTTCCCAAGTTCTACATGAGTCAAATATGGCAAGTTTTACCTCTATGGATAGGCAATTAGCAACTTGCACATGGTGGGACTCATGGACTAGGCAAATAAGACAAAAAATGAATGAATTAATGTCTAAGTGGGTAAATACTATGGGTTGATTATTCTAACAAATCCATGCTTCAAAAGGATTCATACCATCAAGATGTTTATGAGGAACCCTATTTTGGATATAGGCTGCACAGTTTATAGCTTTGGCCCAAAACTTTGGTGGCAAATTCTTAGCCTCCATCATGCATGTTGCCATCTCTTTCAGTGATATGTTCTTCCTCTCAGCAACACCATTCTGCTGTGGTGTGTAAGGGATAGAATGCTATGTTTGAATACCTACATCTACACAATATTGAATGAACTCAAACTTGACATACTCACCACCATTGTCAGATCTGAGGACCTTGAGTTTCCTCCTAGACTGGTTTTCAACCAAAGCCTTAAGGACTTTGAAGAGGCCAAAAAATTCAGACTTGTGTTTCAGGAAGTAAACCCAGTAGTACCTGGAAAATTCATATATGAATGTCAATGCATATTTGGCCTAACTCATTGACATATGAGGAAATGGGCCAGCAACATCACTGTGGATCAACTCAATAGGTGCAGAGGTTCTCTCATGACTAGCTTTCTCAAATTTATGCTCTGGGTGTTTTCCTAAGATGCAACCTTGACAGACTCCTTTGGAAAACTTAATCTTTGGTAACCCTATGACCATTTATTTTTCACTAATATCAGAAAGATACTTGTAATTGAGGTGGCCAAATATTTCATGCCAAAGATTGCTTGCTTCATTAGCATGAATCAGAAGAGAAGAGGGGTTTGAGTAGGGTAGGAAGTGTGAGAACATGTATACCTTTGAAGTGTGATTTGCAGCTCCTTTTGCAATGACTTTACCACTTGAGATCTCTGTGATCTCAACTTCATCAAGGGAGAATATGACCTTCTTTGGAGACCCTGTGTGGGTCATCTGATACGCTGATAAGAGGTTAGAGGCAAGACCTGGAACATACAATACATTGCTGAACTTACCATGGTCAAGATCAATCCTCCCTTTGCCCAAAATTTCAGTGAGAGAGTAATCTCCCAGTACTATTGGTGGACCTTTCAACATGTCAAGTGAGGTGAATGCCTCCTTGGTCGAAACAATATGTCTTGAAGCTCCAGAATCAATAATGAAACTAGGTGAGCTTGATGTGCCAGCAACCAATGCATGAACTCTCTCTCTGTCTTCTAAATTTGATCCTCCTTCTCTCTTCTTTGAGCTATCAGGAAGGGAGATTCCATTCTTCTCCAGGAGTTTGTTCAGCATGTCAATTTTCTTCTTCATGCAGGATCTTTCAGGATGATTTCCCTTACTGTAGTATACGCACTTGCTCATTTCTCCTTTGTTCTTCTTCTTCTAGGTGTTCTTCTTGGAGCTTTGGGGCTCCTCTGGAGACTTGTTCTTGTCTCTCTTTTTCTTAGGTGGATTATTAGCTTTCTTCTTTCCTTTTGAATCCACCCTCAAATCTCCAGCAACCAGAGCTTGGTATTTGGAAGGTTTGATGGTGCCCATCATCACCAGTTTATCTTGTTCTTGTGTGAGAGATTCCATGAAATCTGCAAGGCTAGGCATTTTCTAGGCTCGAGCTATCAAATTTGTGGCATATAAGGTTGAAACAAACACTGAATAGTCAGGGCCAAGATTCAAGAGTATGGACAAAACTAGTTTCTGATCCTTCTTTTCGATCCCACACTGTTTTAGCTGCAAAACAAGTGCTTTGAACTTGGAAAAATAGAGTTGCAGGGATTCAAAGCTATTGGGACTCAGGGAGATCAATTCATTTTCAATTTGATGTCCCCTCATCTCATATGTCTTACCAAAAATATCAAAAATATTCTACCATACTTCATTTGGTGATGTTAATCCATCAAGATGGAAAAGGAGGTCTCTGGATATGCTCAGACACAGGAGACCATAGGCCTCATCCCTCCTGTTGTACCATTTAATTTTCTTTGCAGCTGCATTGGGATCTGCTTCTATTGCCATAGTCACTATATAGAGGCCTTTCGCTCTCAACATTATCTCCATCTCTAATTTCCATTCAAATAATTTAAATGGAGTCAAGATGATCTTCTGAGATTGATCCATAGCTCGGAAATTGTCCCTTCAGTCAACAAAATGCTCCCAGTCAATGATGTCAAACCTGCAATAAAAAATTGGAAGTAGAGAAATTGATCTAGAAAGGCTCTGATACCATGTGGAAATTGAACCCAGGTGTTAGAACAATTACACTCACAAAAATTGCCAATTACACATACAAATTACACACAAAGGAGACTGAATATGGAGCAGAACACTAATCTGTATTGAATAAGTGTACAATAGCCAACCCTATGAAGTCATAGGCTACCATAATAAATAATTACATGAGATATTCTAATGCATAAGGATGCCATTCGAATTTGGTCAAAAGCAGGCTTACTAAATCTAAGCAAATCCCCCATAGGTGCATAAAGCAGTTTCCAAATCTGTCTAGGAGCTCACGAATTGGAAAAATCAATTAGGAAAGATAATAGATGGTGGAAGGACAACTCATACATGCTTTTCATAGGAGAAAATAGTGGAGGATGATGAGGACAAAAAACAAGTTAACTTCACCTAGTCAAACTTTCCCAATTGCCTTAAAACTCAGAAAAAGCAGGCAATAAAGCAGAAAAAGAAGACATGCACTAGGAAGGCCAGGAATAAAGTATATTTGATTCCAAGTGGTTTCCCAAGCACTCCATGACTAAAATTCAGCAAGTTTGACCACTTTGGATGTGTGGAGGACAACTTGCATAAGGTGGAATATGGAAACTAGGAAAATAAGACAAAAATTAGATTAATTAATGTCTAAGGTAGCTAACTATGGGTTGATTATTCTAACACTTGCAAAGGAAACAATGTGAAATTGTGATCTAGTCTTCCTAGGATCTAGTGGATTGCCAACTAAATCCCCAACTTATTCTATGGTTTTCTCATCGCATTTGGGTGGAATGATTGAGACATGCTCATAACAATATTATTCATCAATTTAATAATCATAAAAATACTCATCACCTACATCATCTTTTTGTGGAGGAGATTAGCATTCCCTTAGTGCTGGTTCGAGCTCTTGCATGAGTTCTTCTCTGAGTTGAACACTTCTTTAAATGAAGGTCTTCTAAGATGAGGGATCAAATATATTGTAACCATTTTAATATTCAGAATAATCAACCATCATGCAGTCCTTGATTTTAGGTCGTAAGTCCTTCCTCTTCTCTGAAGGAATCCTATCCCAAGCCCTTGAGCCAAAAATCCTAAAATGTGAAATATTTGGCTTAT
This sequence comes from Pseudotsuga menziesii, assembly GCA_001517045.1. Lineage (NCBI taxonomy): Eukaryota > Viridiplantae > Streptophyta > Pinopsida > Pinales > Pinaceae > Pseudotsuga > Pseudotsuga menziesii. Next base: position 235,245 of record LPNX010173133.1, read on the forward strand.
GACCAAACCAAGCCTCATATGGTGTTTTTCCATACATTGATTTGTGAATATATTAGTTTTGAATGTATGCAGTACAATTGACGACTTCATTCCATAGCTTAGGATTCAAATCCTTGGCTTCAATCATGTAGGTTGTCATCTCCTTGAGAGCCTTATTTTTGCACTCTGCCACCCCATTTTGTTATGGTGTGTAGGGGACTAAATGCTGCATTTGGATGCCACATTATTCAAGGATATGCTGTGAAATATTGTTCACATAATATTTTTTATTATCAGTGATAAGGAATTTGATCTTATTCCTACACTGATTCTCACTAGGGATTTTCAAACTTTGAGTGCCTCAAAGACTTCAAATTTGAGTTTGAGAAAGTAAACCCAACAAAAACTTGAGAAATCATCTATGAAGGTCAACACATACCTTTATCCTCCATATGAACATGTAGGGAGAGGTCCAATAAGATATGAATGCACCAAACCAAGCACTTGAGTAGCTCTCCTTGCTTTCCCCTTCTCATAGTTGCGCTCTGGATGGTTTCCCACCACACAACCAATGCATGGGCCATTGGAGATCTTGATATAAGAAATCCCTTCCACCATACCTTATTTTCTCAATTCCTAGAGGTATATGAATTTTATATGGTCGAATATCTCATGCCATGGCTTTCTTTCCTCATTGGAATGAGTTAGGATCGTATTACCTCTGGGGTAGGGAAGGAAATGGGAGAATACGTACATCATATCTTGATAATAAGCAAAACCCAATGACACCACCTTGTTGGTATATATTTCAGCTATCTCCACTGTGTTTGGAGTAAATGTTACTCTCTTGGATTCACCAGTGTGTGTCATTTGGTACATTGAGAGTAGGTTCACTACCAAGTTTGGTACAAACAATACATTACTAAAATACCCATATTCAATATTGATCCTTCCAATCCCCTTGGATTGGATCTCTGAATCATCACCCATTCAAAAAATTGGGCCATTGTGTGAATACATGGATGTGAAAAAATATTTGATAGAGTCCATGTGCCTTAATGCTCCTAAATCAATTATGAAGGATGAAGAATTTGAAGAACCAGCAACCAATGCATAGCACCTCTCTTTGTTGTCTGATCCTGAACCTCCATCCTTCTTCCTTGCACCCTTTGGGAATAGATGTTGTTATTGTCCAATAGTTGTTCCATCATGTCTATGGTTTTATTCATACATGCACTCTCTAGATTCCATCCCTTGTGATGGTAAGTGCATGTTGTCTTCTCCTTGTTCTTGTTTTCCTTGTCCTTGAAAGGATTCGAACCTTTGTTTGGAAATTTGGGCTCGCATTGCTTATTCTTGTCTTTCTACTTCAAATACTTAGCTTTCTTCTTACCTTTGGATTGATTCAAAACCCATAAAATAAGAAATTGGTAATTAATGGATTTGATGGTACCCATCTGCACTATCTTGTCTTGCTCTTGGGTCAAATAATCCATGAACTCAGTCGATGCGGCCATTCACTAGTTTTGAGGTGTGATCTTTCTAGAGTGAAATGTGCTTATAAACACAGAGTACTCTGGACCTAGATTTGAAAGTATGGACAATATAAGCTGCTCTTCCTTCTTCTCTATGGAACATTGCTTGAGATGAAGCACTAATGACTTGAATTTGGTGAAGAAATATTTGATTGTCTCAAAATGAGTTGGAATCATGGAGATGAGCTCATCTTCGAGACAGTGACCCCTCATGTCATCAATATTCCCAAAAAAATCTCCAATATTAATCCAAAATTTGATAGGGGTATCTATATTGTCAACATGGAAGAGTAAGCCTCTCAAAATTCTAAGAGAAAGCAATCCAAACACTTCATGAAACCTGTTGAAGAACTTTGATTTCTCAACTGTAGAGTTTGGTTCGACCTCTGTCCCCATGGAGACTCTATATGGGCCTTTTGACCTCAGATAAATCACCATTTAAGACTTCCATTTGAAATATTTAAATGGTGTTAACAAAACGTGGGTCTTCTCCATTTCTTCTTGCGCTCTTGGTGACAAATTGTTGAATGTACCTGCAATGAAAACTCTTGAATCTATCTGGAGAATCCATATAATAGAAAATAAAACAATATGGAATGATTTTAATCTCCAAAGAGATATTATACCATGTGATAATTGATTCACATTTGGATCTAGGAGCCAAACAAACTCTCATAATTCGCAATAGTTTACAAAACATCCATAAAATAACTGAAAGGCTGAAAATTGCATACACACATGAGGTTAGTAACAGATATTATTATGATTTTAAAACATGTAAATATTTTTGGAACAATTATATAGTACAATAGGGAAAAATTGTGATTCCTTGGACTCCATATGGATGCATACAAGTGCCATCTCAATATATGACCCTCAAATCATCTAAGGTGGACCAATGAGCCTCCTAATCATCCCAAATGATTAGGAATCCTCATGTGAATGTGGGAAAGGAATGATATAACATTAATGAAGGTATTAGAAGAGTAGGTGATCACATGGGTGAGTGGGAGTGGCTCTAGGAGAGCAATAAATTCCCAAGTGAGTCGAAAAACCACCAAAACATAGCACCTCAAGTTGGACCAAATACTTGAAATTTTAGAAGGGACCACATGTTGGTTGACTGTAAATAATGTGGGCTCCTAGGTTGTCATAATGATCAAACTAGAGTGCCTCAACTGTGTAGAATGATAAACCAAGAGCGCCTCAATTGACATAAATTCCAATTTCCCTAAGTCTAAACCATGGAAAACACTACATGAAAGAAAATAAATGTTCCTAAGGGATGAGAATATGGTATTAAGATGGATTATTAATCTAAAACCATGCCTAGGTATCCATGTGGTAATATAAAAAAGGTTCTCTGAACTTCAGTAACCATGGCATTTGTTTGGGATGTGTTCCCATAGACTAAACCAACTCCCATTTATTGTTGTTGAACTTTTGGAGATGTAAATGAACCCACGTTCCTTCCTTGGATGATAATGAAATAACTTGTAATTAAGAGAATGAAATGGTACCTAATCGATATCCTCTCCAAGAGGCATACCTAATACCCATGACAGCTTCCAAATCAAGTTGATTGTTGCAAGTTTAAAGTAGAATTGTCCCCAATCAATATTCTCTCTAAGAGGCATACCCATGATAGCGTGTAAATCATGATGATTCATGTAAGTTTAGAGAATATGGACACTAAGATAAGATTTATCTTCATTATTGCAATTTTGGAAGTAGATACAAGACATTTAAGTTGGTGTAGATGTCTAATTAAAAAATATGCACTGCTACTAAGAGATGCCATGACAATTATTACATCTCATTGTATACTATAACAGTAAAAGTAATCAATAGATATGAAGTTTGGGAATTCAATGAATGCAACAAAATATTTCACAAAACTGCAATAGTTAAAAACATAACAAAAAGGAATCATGCAAGATACAAATTACAAACGACCCTCAGTTCAAGACATAAAAGCACGTCAGTCCATTTCATAGAAATACAACTCACAATTGAAATTCTTAAGGTACACTCCATCAATGACAAAGACAAACTACTAATCATTTTATCAAACCAATTCTGCAGTATCATTGTGAAATTAGAGGCAATTTTAGTTTTAGAATGGATCTTTTAAGGAAAATAATAAAATAATAGTTAAAATAATAAAATAATATTTATTATTTTTGGAGGAAGAAAGAAATTTTTTTTTCTTTCATATTTTCAACATATTTCCCTGTGTTTTTACTCAAATTTTGATCAGGAGCACTCGTTGGATGTGGAATTTAATTATGCATCCAATGAGTACTCCTTGAAATTTGAGTAAAAAATGGGGAGATAACTTGAAAATACAAAAAAAAAGTAATTTTTTATGACAAATATGTCAAGTCAACCATTATGGTTGACTCATTTTATTAAACTTCTATTGGTTCTTGAATTCTAACTCATCAAAAAATTATGGTTGGATCATTTTCCTATATGATGGCACGTTTTCTTATAAGGCCCATTTTAGACCTCAAATTTCTTCTAATGACAATGTCGTTGAAATTTCCTTGGGACACTTCAATAGTTGCAAGTTACAACACACTAACAACTAAGACAAATCAATTTTATATTGATCAACCAATGCATTTAATCATGACGTGAAACCCAACAAACCATGAACTAAATGGTTTTGCATAGTAAACATTTTATGTACTCTTGAAAATTCCACTCAGATCACTTCATTTATATCAGCCTCAAACCTATTTTGGATAGCTTTATATTTCATTATTACCAAAGTCACCTCATCACTTCATCAGTTGCAAATCACTGAACTGCTATTGAATATTTCCCACTGCATTTTAGAAATATATTTACAGAGGTTTTTGTTTGATGTAGAATGTTGAAATATTGTAACTTCGAAGAATATTCTATATTGTGGTCCCCGATGGTCCTACCGAGAGAACCACTTGTATTACTTTGTACCCTGATGCTCCTAATTGAAATAACTAATAAGAGTCACGAGGCGATCCCCTCTAATTGTAAAGGTGGGTCATTAGCACCCCAATGTTCTTACTTGAGCCGACATGTGTAACTCGAGCCTACATGATTAACTCGAGCCTACATGATAGATGAGTTAACTTAAGTGAATGGATGAATATAAATAGAGGTGTAGTGCTCCTCATTTATGACACACACTCTCACTTATGTAGCGCATTAGTGGAGAAGAGAAGTAGCTGGAGAAGGAGGAGGATCAGGCTTTGATCTCCTTGCTGGTTTTATCTTTTATATTTTTGGGGCATCTATATTGAGGAATATTTTGCTGGGTTTTTCCCTTTAGGGTTTTCCCAGGATAAATATTTTTGTTCCTTTTGTATGGTTGTGCTTTTCTATCTTTCAATGATCCTGTTTATATGCTTTTGTTATGAAATACTGATGTCTTAGCTAAGCATATGAAAATTTAACATGGTATCAGAGCCACCCTAAAAATAAGACATTGTGAAGCTAAAGAATATAGGGATTCTTAATTTTTGGTTCTCTCTCCACAATCGATCAGCGAAAGAAGGCTAGGATGACTCTCCATTGAAGGATGCATCTTTCTATCGAAGCGGAATTCGATTCTGAGCATTTTCAATTTTCCGTGTGGGAAATTAGGGATTCTTGCAGAAGAAGAATTTTTGAGTGAGCCCAGAATAGGATTTATATCCTCATCAAAATCGAATTTTAGAGACCTGGATCAATATTTTTTGTTGGGTGAAACTTCGGGAAAGTCAAACCCTAGTTTGACCCGGAGCTAGAAAAACCCTAAATACTAAAACTGCTAAGTTTTGGCATATTCGCTATATCCCAATATTGGAGAAGGTTCAAGAGTGGAAAATTGTAGAGACCTAAGATAAAATCCGTATGAACACTGTGTCCACAATTTATCCCCATATTCTCTATATTCTAGGAGATATGATCCCTCCAAGTTAGGGTTCCAGCCTCTTCCAGAATTCATCCCTAAACAGGATACCTAGGGAAAATTTATATATCTTGGGAGACAGAGGTCCAAATGAAATTCCTGAAGATGTTCCAAAAATATAACAGACGTTAACTTCTGTGGTCCGAATTTCAGAACCTGAACATGAACTAGTGACACATGGCATGTCGTACAACTTCACTATTCTGAACAGTCCTGTAACAGGTCACCTTGGTAAAATTATCATAAATGAAAATTGGTGAAACAAAATCTGATGAAACATGTGGTTTTGGATCAGGGACATTCTATTTTACCTCAGTTCTAAATTTCAGATACATAGGAGCATTAATTTAGGATATATCATAGAAACAGTGAGAGTAATTTATGCAGAAGAAATTGGAAAACTAGGGCTTCCTGTTCCAGGAGCTTCCCTCCACTATTTTCAGAAAAGGAGTACATTGGACAGCTCCATTTGAAGAGATCTATCTTTATATCCAATCGGTTCTAAAATATTCCAAGTTTTTAAAATTAGGGTTTCTCTGACAAACCCTAGATCAGCCAGCTCCGGAAGCAGGACAGACACCTCAAATCGGTAACATCTAATCTTTTGCTATCTGCATTTGAGGTTCTCATTTCAAAGTGATCTATCACATCAGATTGATGATAAGCTTGGTGAAGTTGAAAACTTCCAAGCATGAAAGTATTTGATCTCTCTGAAGAAAATGAATTGGACACCTACATGAGTAGAGAGGTTCCAGTTCTAGAGGGAGATGAGCCTCAAAGCCTTACACAAGAAGAACTTGATCAAGGCCAAGAAGATCACTGTTGATTCAATCACGAATCAACTTGTACCACAAGTGTCTTCCCTAAAGAAATTGAAGATGTTTGATTTCTTGATCAAGCTATTTGAAGATAAGAACATAATTCAGAAGATGGATTTGAGAAAATAGTGTGAAGATCCAGAATACATAACATTTTGAAGTAGTAAAAGAAGAAGCAGAGAATGCAGAAGTGGTGATAGCCACCTTGAGTGGCCTCCCATGATCATGGGATTCATTCATGCGAGGAATGTGTTCCAGAAGAAAGTGATTACTTTCAGTTGACTTTGGGAAGAAGAAAAAGCTTGTCTCATAAGAAGAGAAGAAGAAAGAGGGGAGCAAATTGAAGATCAAGCTATCACCATTCAAAGAAGATCCCTCAAGCAATGAGGAATATGAAGAACTCAATTCTTGACGAACCTCTTATCCATCTTATCATTTGGATAAGAAATGATGATAAAGTAGAATGATCAAGATGGTGTCTACCCACGAAACAAATAAAAGATAAGTATTCAATTGTCATTTCATGATATTGTTTTACATTTGATTATATTCAGTTGATGTGTTATGCATGATAGATTGTTTGCATCAATGACTGTATACTACTAATATGCATGTGATGGGTAAGTAGCTCATGGTGCTATACAACTCTCCATTGCTACTTATCAAACCTCTTTGCTGACATATTGGATTAGTCTAGAAAGTTTCTATGAGATATGGATGAATGTTGTATTGGATAAATAGTTGCATGATGCATAAGAATTTGTCGTTATGCATATGATTTATGAAATAATTCTAACCATGGAACTGGTGCATTTGAATTGTAGGAAAGGTCCTGTACAACCTCCTACAAGAAAATAAGGATGAGACTTGTTCCAAATAATAAGTGATGACAATTCAATAAACATGAATCTGAAGCTCCCAGGGTCAAAGACAACATGACAGAAGAAAGAGCTTCAAAGAGCAGTACATCCACCTCAAAGGATGAAGACTACCATGGGTATGAGAGATAACTCAAGATGAAGAAAAGAATTCTATGAAAGAAGCTATGATCAAAGAATAACAATTGATCATGGGGAATGATGTATATGATATGATTTCAAGACATAAAAGAAAGTATGTAGTATCCTCCATACGGATATACAAGAACAAGTGTACAAAGCAAGGTTCGTGATTTGCCTCAGAAAGAATAGACTATGACATGACATACTCTATTGACCAGTATATATCAATCATAGAACCACCTGTACAAAATGAAGAAGGAAGATAATACTCCACTTTAGGGGGAGTGACTACAGAAGATATCTGAGTTCGACACGGTATGACATGATGGATAGCTTCCTGATGGATCGAGACTTTTGGGTTCCAACCTTCAAAGTTGAATGCAGAAGACTAGGATATGTTGATGATATGACAAGATGAACTCATGGAAGATGTTATGATAAAAGAATACTAGAATGATGTTTGGGATATAGTACTCAAACTAGAAAGCAAGAATGTGGTACCTTACAAATGGATTTGCAAGATAAAATATGTCGCTGATAGAAGTAAGGAAAGACTTAGAGGTTTCTATAAGAAAGAGGGAATTAATTCTGAAGAGACACTTACTCTAGGAAGTAGGGTACACTTCCTTCAGAACTATGATGGTAGTTGCTTCCATGATTAAGTAAATACAATCCTTCCTTAATGGTATTAATGGGGAAGAGTTTTACATTAAAAGGATTTGAAGTTGAAGAGAGATGGACTCATATATGTAAGTTGAAGAAGGCCCTCTATGGCATGAAGCAAGCTCCTAGAGCTTGGTATGGAAGGATAGATAGTTTCCTATCAATTATGGGCTTTACCAAGAGTAAAGCTGATCCTAACCTTTATCTCAAGGTTGTAGAAGATGAACCTATCATCTTTTTATTATAGGTGGATGAATTATTCTTGACAGGGAAAGAGAAACAGATCGTGGAAAGCAAGAAGAAACTAGCAGAAGAATTTGAGATGAAATACCTTGGGTTAATGCACTATTTCCTAGGTCTGGAAATATGACAAAGTTCAGAAGAAATCTTTCTCAACCAAGGAAAGTATGCAGTAGAGATATTGAAGAGATTCAATATGTTGGAATGCAAATCCATGGCCACACCCATGGACTCCAACCTGAAGCTGTTAGCTGATGACTCATCAGAGTTAGTGGATGTGACTCATTATAGACAGATCATTGGGACATTTGTTTTGCTGTGAACACCTTAAGTCAATATCTTGTTCAACCAAGACGGGTTCACCTAGTAACCACAAAACATGTGATGAGATATCTGAAAGGGACTATAGACTTTGGTCTATACTATGATGGTAGTCATGAGTATAGATTTTTAGGTAGATGCTTTTGTTTGGGGTCTACTATGAGTTCATGGTTTAGCAGGAAACAGTCTAGTGTTTCTCATAGCACAGCTGAAGCAAAATACATAGCAGATTGCTCTGCTAAGTTGTGAAGTCATATGGCTTCGGAAGCTGATATCAGGTCTCTTTGACCTACAGATGGATACTACAATGATTCTATGTGATAACTAGATTTGTGATGACATAGAACCCTGTGTTCCGATCATAACACATAAAAATTCAGTATTTCTACATACGAGATAAGATGTAGATGATTATGTTTCAGTATTCCCATACTAAAGATATAGATGATGTTTTAGTATTTACATACTGTAGATGCAAATGATGATGATTCCGTATTTCTATACTGAAGATGTAGATGATGATGGTTTGAATGATGATGTACTGATGAAGCCTCTGTCTCGGGTAAAGTTAGAACACTTTCGAGACAAGCTTGGTGTTGTTCGAAAAGACCTTCCTCGAAAGGGGGAGTAGTGATGTTGCAGTGGGATTGTATCATCCCTAGGAACTTGCCCTAAAGTGATCTAGAGACCTCGGTCCTCGAGAATGAAGAGGGATTGTATCATCCTGGGACATTTGTCCAAAAGTGATCCGGTGACCTCGGTCCTCGAGAATGAAGAGGGATTGCATCATCCTGGGACATTTGTCCAAAATAGATCCGGTGACTTTGGTCTCCGTGAATGTGGTGGGATTGCATCATCCCTGAAATTCGGTTCAAAATGTATCCAGAGGTCTCAACCCTCGTGAATGTGGTGGGATTGCATCATCCCTAAACTTCAGTTCAAAATGTATCTGGAGGTCTCAGTCCCTGTGAATGTGGTAGGATTGCATCATCCCTGAACTTCGATTCAGAATGTATCCGGAGGTCTCAGTCCCCATGAAAGTGGTGGATTTCATCATCCCTGAACCTCAGTTCAAAATGTATCCAGAGGTCTCGGCCCCCATGAAAGTGGTAGGATTGCATCATCCCTGAACTTCGGTTCAAAATGTATCCGGAGGTCTTGGCCCCTGTGAAAGTGGTGGATTGCATCATCCCTAAACCTTGATTCAAAATGTATCCGGAGGTCTCGGCCCCCATGAAAGTGGTGGATTGCATCACCCCTGAACCTCGGTTCAAAATGTATCCAGAGATCTCAGTCCCCGTGAATGTGGTAGGATTGTATCATCCTTGAACTTCAATTCAGAATGGATCTGGTGACTTTGGTACTCGAGAACGTGTGTTGATCCTGTAATTCCTAGAGGAAGGATTGTCTGAGTTCCACATCTGTGTTGATCCTGTAATTCTAAAAGGAAGGATCGTTAGTAACTCTGTAAAGACCTAAATCCTGTAATTCCAAAAGGAAGGATCATTGAATTGATCCCGTAATTCCAATAGGAAGGATTGTCTGAGTTCCACATATGTGTTGATCCTGTAATTCCAATAGGAAGGATTTTCTGAGTTCCACATCTATGTTGATCCTGTAATTCCGAAAGGAAGGATCGTTAATAACTCCGTAAAGACCTAAATCCTGTAATTCCAAAAGGAAGGATCATTGAATTGATCCCGTAATTCTAATAGGAAGGATTGTCTGAGTTCCACAGATGTGTTGATCCCGTAATTCCAATAGGAAGGATTGTCTGAGTTCCACATCTATGTTGATCCTATAATTCCGAAAGGAAGGATCATTAGTAACTCCGTAAAGACCTAAATCCTGTAATTCCGAAAGGAAGGATCATTGAATTGATCCCGTAATTCCAATAGGAAGGATTGTCTGAGTTCCACAGATGTGTTGATCCCGTAATTCCAATAGGAAGGATTGTCTGAGTTCCAAAGATGTGTTGATCCCGTAATTCCAATAGGAAGGATTGTCTGAGTTCCACAAATGTGTTGATCCCATAATTACGAAAGGAAGGATTGTTAGTAACTCCGTAAAGACCTAAATCCCATAATTCCAAAAGGAAGGATCGTTAGTAACTCTGTAAAGACCTAAATCCCGTAATTCCGAAAGGAAGGATCATTGGTAACTCCGTAAAGACCTAAATCCTGTAATTTTGAAAGGAAGGATCATGTTGATGTTTTGATGATGTTGATGTTTTTATGATGATGATGTCATACTGATTGAAAGATCAGAATATGATGATGATGATGTTGCTGATGATGATGATGTTCTCTGATCGAAAGATCAGAATATGATGATGATGATGTTTCTCTGATCGAAAGATCAGAAGTTGCTGATGATGATGATGTTCTCTGATCGAAAGATCAGAATATGATGATGATGATGTTTCTCTGATCGAAAGATCAGAAGTTGCTGATGATGATGATGTTCTCTGATTGAAATATTAGAATATGATGATGTTTTTGATGACGATGATGATGTTCTCTGACTGAAAGATCAGAATATGATGATGATGATGTTTCTTTGATCGAAAGATCAGAAGTTGATGATGATGATGTTCTCTGATCGAAAGATTAGAATATGATGATGATGATGTTTTATGATTAGAAGATCAGAATTTGCTTATGATTATGATGTTGCTGATGATGATGATGTTTTATAATTGAAAGATCAGAATGCGATGATGATGATGATGTTTCTGATCAAAAGATCAGAATGTGATGATGATGAGATCCTGATGATGATGATGCCATATTATCAAAGTATGATGATGATGACATACTAATCAAAAGATCAGAATATGATGATGAGTTGATGTTAAAGTATGATGATGTTCGGTTGATGATGTTTCTGATCGAGAGATCAAAGGCTGATGATAATGATGATTCTGATTGAAAGATCAGAATGTGATGATGATGATGTTGATTTTTTGATGTTGTTTTCATGATGATGTTTCTGATCGAAATATCAGAGTATGATGATGATGTTGTTGCTGATCGAAAGGTCAAAGTGTTGAAGATGATGTTGCTAATCGAAAGGTCAAAGTGCTGAAGAAGATGTTGCTGATTGAAGCAGTCAAAGTACTGATGATACTGAATACTAAAGATTGAATATGAAGACTACATGATGTTGAAAAGCTTCCAATGATTTATAGATGTATCACCCTGATGATGTTGATGATGTCCTCTATCTCTCTCCTATTATTGTTGTTGTTGATGTTGTTATAGAATACCCTTCTTGTTAAGGGGGAGTGTTGAAATATTGTAACTTCAAAGAATATTCTATATTGTGGTCCCCGATGGTCCTACCAGGAGAACCACTTGTATTAATTTGTACCCCGATGCTTCTAATCAGAAGAACTAATAAGAGTCATGAGGTAGTACCCTCTAATTGTAAAGGTGGGTCATTAGCACCCCAATGTGGTTACTTGAGCCTACATGTGTAACTCAAGCGTACATGATTAACTTGAGCCTACATGACAAATGAGTTAACTTAAGTGAACAGATGAATATAAATAGAGGTGTAATGCTCCTCATTTATGACACACACTCTCACTTGTGTAGCACATTAGTGGAGAAGAGAAGTAGCTGGAAAAGGAGGAGGATCAGGCTTTGATCTCCTTGCTAGTTTTATCTGTTATCTTTTTGGGGAATCTATATTGAGGAAGATTTTGCTAGGTTTTTCCCTTTAGGGTTTTCCCAGGATAAATCTTTTTGTTCCTTTTGTATGGTTGTGCTTGTATATCTTTCAGTGATCCTGTTTATATGATTTTGTTATGAAATACTGATGTCTTAGATAAGAATATGAAAATTTAACATAGAATACATCATAGTGTCATTTCAAACCTTTTTTAGGATCTCATGAAATATTGTCCCCTTAGGGTATTCTTTCCTTGCATAGTCCATCCATGAAGGAAATACATGTATTAATATCTAGAAGATAACTTCTATATTTCATGAGCTTAAATGACTTAATAGACTAATTAATATTACCAAATTTTCAAAGTCCATCTATGAATGTGTCCATACATCATTATATAATACACACCCTGATCTTACTGCTTTCCTATATAATCCTCAAATTCCTAGGTGTGGTGTACGGTATTTCTAACTTGTTGTTTATTAACCATATTAAAATGGTCCACATTTTCAATCACATGGTAGGGTTAATATGCTTCTTGATATTACACTCTTTTATTTTAAGAATATTATTCTCTTATCTTTCCCTAACTTATTGAAAAATTTAGGGGTTGGGTTGCTTCCCACCAAATTAACCATTTTGTGCCACAATTTAGGTGTGGGACAAGGTTCTTAATATAAGTTATAGCTTGAAATATATCCTATGAATCTAAGTGATATAATCCATTTGTAGGTAAAATTACTTGAGCACCTTGCATCTAGCTCAAGAATCATGCAAATAGTAATGGAAAGATGATCCGGCCCAGTCATTGATTTTCCTACATTTTCTGACTGAGCCATTTATTAGTGAAGGTATCCAACTACATATTGTGACATAACCCACCTAATATTCCTTTGACTAAGAACATCAAGGTACATGGAAAAAAAAAATTCCCATCAGAGTTCTAAATCATATGGTTTTGTAATGAATATACTTGTCATGTGAACTCAAGCTCTTTTCTTCTCATGGGATCTCCTTTTCTTGCAAAATTCAACATTAGTTGTTTATATTCTTTGTATTTTAATTTATAGGAAAAAAATATACATTTTGGTAAATTTCCTCCAGTATCCATACCTCTACATTTGGTTTGTATAGATCTACTTTTTTTCTCAACTCATTTAGGAAATCACCAGCAATGATTTGTTTATCTTGAATTATGTCTCCTAGATGGTTTATTCTTGAGTATTTCTCCACAAAACTTTGAATTCTATGATCATTAATCCTACTAGAGAGGATGTGACCACAGGATTCTATGAAATTTCCCATATCCCACTCTCATGTGCATTATGTAATTCGACTTGAGGAACTTCACTTTCAACAAGTCAGTGAACAATGGATCATCAAAGCTCCCACTTATGACTAATCTCTCATGGAAAAAAAGACATGCTAGTGTTGTTACATCATTGTGATTTCCATGATAATATTCAATATCTTTTAACATTCATATAACGTAAATATTTATGATCTGATCCCTTGATGCAATAAGCACCCAATTGGAATTTTTATTCCATTTGACATAGCTGATGGTACTCTTATGACCATGTAGTGAATAGAGTTCCCAAACAGTTTTTGCATCCCATAGTTTTACAACATTGTACTTACCACTAAAACTATCAAATGTATTGTTGAATTCTAGTTAGCCTTCTTTACATCCCACCCATGGCCAACCAAAGATCTCTCTTTCTAGAAGTGGGAAAAGTCCCAAAATTTGATAGTTGTGTAATATACAAATTGGAATTTTGAATTTTGAACTAAATTCTTATTTATTTGGGAGGAAACCACAAACTTACATCATCTTGTTTCATCTGCAGTATGTGAAATATTAAGAATGTCTTTTCCTTATAGGGAAGAAGTATCTTTGACCATGTTTTCAATGCCTTTTGTTGGTAAAACATATCTTATTGATGTATCTTTTTTTTTCATTTTCTTGCTCCTGAGAATCCTCGACATAAGATAATTTTTGAAGATCATGAGAGTCTCGACTCCCAAATCCTCACACATCCACAGATTCATTTTGAGTAACATTAGTATTGGATTTCAAGCACATCTTGGAATAGTTCTCACCTAATATTCCTTTGACATTATGGACAACTTTCTCTGCAGTATTTTCCAATGAAGCATTATGATTTTGATCATCTGGAAAAGGAAATAGGGGATTCAGTATATTGAGTTTCAACATTTTTATGTTGCATTACTGTAATGCTCATCTTTTCATTCATTAAATTTAAATCAAATGAAGAATGATCAATATGAATAGATGGTGTATAAGAAGAGGTTGGTATAGAGGGGGAATCAAGACCTAAACTGATCATCACCCCCTCTGAATCTTTAAACTGACTATCTGACTCAACATCTACAGTAGTGAATCCAACGTGACCAGCCGTAATTATTTTCTCAACTGAAATCTTTTCTTCTATCTTCAGGAAATTTTCTTTCTATTCATGAGTATTTTATTCTAAAGGAACACCATTTTCCAGTAAGTGTATATCACTTACTCACATGATTTCCTCACCTCCATATTTTTCTTGCTCATTGTTACTAGCCCATGAAAGAACCTTGGGTGAATTCCTAATGAAATTTGTACCTCCACCATGCTCGTTACTTTCCTCTAATGAGGAATCTGGAATTCCTTGCATTTATACTAACTTAATGTCCTTGAAATAAAATTATCTAGTATGCTTCTTTGCACTATCTTGACTGATTTCACCCCTCATTGAATCTAATATACATTCTAGTCTCCCACTATCTTATTGGTTAATTGTTTTAATTTTGTCATGATCCCCAACCTTTTTGTTTTCTATACCCTGCAATGAATCTGGCATGTCTTTGATTTTTTCTAGCATAACAAACTCCATCAAAGTGTTTGTGGTATGTTATTTAGTATTTTCATCATTGATTTTATTTGATACAAATTGTGGCATTCCCTGAACATCAAGCTTAATTGAAGTGTCTGCAATATGTTGCTCATTCTTTTCATTATTGTTTTTTTCTTATAAATTATGGAATTCCCTAAGCCTCAACCTCCATCAAAGTGTCTATGGCATGTTGTTGTGGATTTTTCATAACTGAATTCATTTGAAACAATTTATGTCATTCCCTAAACATCTACTTCCATCACCAAGGAGTAGAACTTCATGTTGCGGTGTAGTGTCCAAGTTGTGCAGATTGATAGAGATTCCTTGATGCAGTCATTTTATGGGGGTTGATATGCAAATTCCTATGAATGGTGGATCCATGCACCCCTTTATTCACTAGAGTAGTCCACACTAGCAGTGATAGTGTGAGTTACAGAGGTGGATTAATAATTTCTTGGGGGGTTTTTTTTCTCCTATCCCTCCCTATGTTAGAAGACCCAATATTTCTAGCTGGAAATCAATGGCTCCTTGAAATTACCAAGTATGTTGACTACATTCCTGAAACATGTTTCCTCACATCAGTACCATTAATTGATGCATAAGGTGCTGGAATATTTGTGACTTCACCAATTTTTCTATAAATTGTTCCTATTGTGCTCAAGCAAGGACTTTGAGTAGTTATGTATGAGGTATTAGATAACCTATTTCCATGGATATGATCTACAGCAACAATCCAAGCATTCTCCCGCATGCTCCTGCCTCATTCGATGCAAAAGTACCATTTTGGGATCCTCCTATATTAAAAAAGGTCATCATCATAAGTACCTCATCTGGAAATGAGCCTTGAATAGGAGATCCATACACAAAATATGTCCACGCAATTGTACTTGCTATGAATCTATGAAAGGTTGTTGAAACAACACTCATGTTGGCACTACCGTTGCATTCAAATTTGGTAATGTTGATAATTGGACAGTACATGATGATGTAAATTGTGGCCTCACATCATGAATACATGTACGTGAATACTTGTTTTCCTCTCTAGCCCTGATTTTAGATGAATGGCTCCCTAAGAGGACTGATAGACTACAGATAGTGGGCGTAGTGCATAAACTTGTAGCTTGATTTTCACCATATTTATTATAATGACTTGTAGGCTTCTTTTTCGACCCTATAACCATATTTGAATGAATTATTTTCTCTCCACTGGACACATGTTTAGCTTTAGCTTCAACAAAGTGAGAACTACCTTCCTGGAATACTGAAAACGTTTTAGGGACTATACCTTTAACATTATCATTTGCATGTTCTTGACATGCTTCGGCTTCACCTTTCCTAGTTTGGCATGGTGCAGAAGCCTTTTTCTGGATCAATTCACTTTTTGGTCCAGTTTGAAAGGGTTTCCAACATCCAACATTTTTGTCTTTATCACCAGACTGGGTAAGATCAACTAAGCGATATATACCCTCTCCAGCGGGAACATTCTTCATTGCACTCTCAAATGTGAAACTGTCACTAATATGGGGCATAGAATTGGCTTCTAAATCTCCATATTTAGTCCCAATATTTTTCATTTTATCGTCCCCCTCATTGGAAACATAAGAAAATTTCTCAGAATGAAGAAGACCCCTATTCTTAGCAGAAGACCCATGCACATTTAGAAGTAGCAAACAACTCTATAAATGATTACCAACTCTGTTTTTTGCAGGATAACTATCAGCTTTTAATGAGATCCCAAATTCTAAACTGACCTCCATTGCCTTGACCTGGCCTTCATATTTACTAGGATCTTTTATTTCTTTCTCAGGAAATTCTATAATCATATTATGAACCCCTTGCTCATCTTTTCATGGTCCCAAAATAACATTACTTTTAGGGATATTTAATTGTAAAAATTTCACTATAGTTTGGTTCAAACTTTTGAAGTTTGAACCAAATTATTATTCATCTTCACTGCAATCCATTGACATTCACAAAGAACCCACCAAAATATTGAACAGAGAAAATATTACAAAATTCCTATGCAATGGGTTTCCCGTATGCCATACACAAATTAAAGAACTCATATCACTCATTCAGAATATGATGGATTTCATGACCCCATTGCTTGTTTATGGGGGTCCTTCCACTGGAAAATCAGTGTATTTTTACAGATATTCAAGCATATGAACCACCCTTTTTCCTATGCAAGATGTAGTTCCTTATTTAACCCTCATCTAATGTTCAAGTACATTTTGAACCAGCTGGTGTCACATAGAAGAACCAGTTGGTGTCAAGTGATCCTTCTCAAAAAGACACAAGGGAGAGGGTAAATGATTCTTATAGAAAGGAAGTCAATATATTGGATTATTTAGAGGTGGTGTACTTGATATTTGACAAGTTTGAACTTCTACACAAGTGGAACAATGGTTTCAAACTCATATTGCCATTGTTTAAGCTATCTGATTTGATAAGAATGCCTAATTTGGGTTTGATTTTTATCAGCAATTTCACTCTAGATTCCTTCTATTTAAAAATTGTTTCTTTGAAACCATTGATTGACTACTTTTTGGATTATATTGATGACAATTTATGTAAAATCCTTATCAAAGGTCTTCCTAATACTGAGTTGTATTCCTCATTTCTCAAGTATTCATGGATACATTTTTTTTAAAGATGCTCGTAAATTTATGTTTATGCTCAAATCATATTACAAAAGTGTTGATGTGTGGAAAATTCCTAGGACTCAAAAGTAGGGATTCTCCATGGTAATCAATCCCAATTAGATAGTCCACCATTTGGTATGGGGATTTCATCTGGTTAATGAACTGACTATCGTAGATTAATGTGTTGTAATGTTTTATCAGTTACGGCCCAATTCATTGTTTATGTTGTTTTCTTTAATTAAAAGATGAAATGTGAATGCATAACCTAAATGCATGCAATTGATAAACATAAACCTCACTAGTGATGCATAGCTTCTTACCTCTTGTATTACCATTCCTACCTTCTCAATTATCTTTTAAATATAAGACTAAACGAATCTATCCTATTCTAGTTTACTCTATCCCCATTGGGAGCATATTTAAAATTAGAGGAATATGTTGTAACTATTAATATGAATATCATAGATTTTTATTTCAATTTCATATGCATATTCACAGCAGAAATAATATCAAAGAAAACTTTGATATAATAAACCATTCATTACTCATGTCATACACATACATTTACATAGAAATAAAAATCATTCATAACCAAAGACTTAATTAAGAGAAGTTAGAACGATCTCATAGTTGTATGGAAACAAGAAGAAGTAAATCCACATTGTACAATTCCACCCATCCCAAGAAAATTCATGTGCATTCCTTTCCCAGCAAATAGGTCCTTCTTTATTAGCAAAAAAATTAGTTCTCTTACAAAATAGTCCATCCCTTATTTATGCTAGGAAAATTTTTCTTTCTATTTACTTCCTATCTCTATTTATATTACAATTACAATTCGTCATCTAGTGACCTTTCGTTTACCCTCACCCTAGAGATTCCAAAATTTTTGTTCTAGTTCTCCCCATGTGTTGGCCTCTTCCACAATATTTTTGTACTTTATTGGCTCTAGTACCTACACGGTCACCTCATGCGCTGAGAGCTGTGTCTCTATGAGTGTTACTTCTTCTATCATGGTCTTGTATATCCCTTCTAAGAGGTAAATATTCATAGAATCCTACCCAACAAAATGGTTAATGTCTTCTCCATTGAAAGATTCTATCTTCCTGATGTATTCTATGTCCTCTTGTAATATGTCTTATAAATATGTCACATGTTGATATTTTCCTAGAACATCAGTGATCTTTGGAACCAAAGGAATCTAGAATTTTTCATGGACTTGTTTTATCTTTTTATAAAAGGCCTTGCATTTTTCAATGTTTTTAGCAATCTCGTTGCTCAACCTCCAAGCGAATTTCCTACAGAACTCCAGAAGTGTTGCTTATGATTTTAGACCCTTTGTTGTCTTTTGGGGAAGATGTTCAGGTAATTTTGAACCAACTTCCATCCAATTCAACTGGATTTTGTCCTTTTCTCTTACTTCTATCATCCCTTTTGTGAACTCTAGTGTTTCTACTTCCATTAATCTTAGCCTTTTCATTATCAGTATGACCTTGTATATCTCATCTACAAGAGTTACCTGAGCCTGATGTATCTACTTTCGAATGTTGCAATATCACTCAAAGAAAGGAATCATGTCTTTATTTTTCTCGTTAACCGGGTTTATTTGACTCTCTAGAGATTCCTTTTGCTTTACCAACTCTTCAATCTGTTTCTTTGTTGTGGACTCTCTTGACTCTAGTTGGGACATTCAAACTTTGAATTTGTTATTTTTTCCCTCCATGATTACTAGTTCCATGTTCAATGCATCCTTCTCCATATCAATAATATGGTATTCTCTTATTAGCCTTTCTTTCTCAAAGAGGATGGCAACGTACTTCCTTTTTAGCTCTATACCCTTTTCTCGTGTCTTAATAAGATTATCTTTGAGCTTAAGCATTTTTTGTTTATTGTGTTCCACATCGTCCATCAATCAATCAGCATTGTTATCCCTGGCCTATGGAGCTACTATGTTTATTAAGGCAATAAATTTCAGGTCCTTGTGTGTACCCTCCATTATAGTGCTTCCGGTGATGGTGACTACATCAACTTGAATTCTCATATTTAACCCTTTTTCTGACCTCCTTGTAATGGTCTTCCTTGATTTATAAAAAATTATGGTATCTAAGGGATCCACCGTGTGTTCCTTAAATGGTATAAATGGAGTGAGACATATCTCTGCAAAAGGAATGCGAATATCTATGATTGTTCCACTTGATGAAGCAGGAGGTTTTGGGTCCATTGGGTCATTTTGGGATTCGTCTCAATCCAAAGCTTCCTCGATCATGTCCTATTCTTATTTTCTTCATAGTTATTCAACCACTTCCTCATTTTCCTTTTGTTCTCTTTCTTCAATTTCTTTCTTTAATATTTCCTCTTCTTGCTGCCTCTGGGTTTCTTCTTCTTTCCTTTTCTCTGCTTCTCTCCTTTTCCTTTTTTCTATCTCTTCCTTTTGCAATCTTAAGGAATCTTCTTTTTGTTTTTTCATCTTCATTTCCATAGTAGTGATGTCGTCTTTACTTTTGCTTGCACCACTCTTATTTGTAAAGAGGCTTCCTAAATCCGTCATATTGTTAGCCCTTATGAATACCTTGTCATCCCCGTTTAAGAAATATGAGTATTCATAATGTATTTTTTAGGTCATGCAATGTTCTACAACCTTTCTTAGTGGCATTTCTCTGAAAAACTGTTCTCCCAAAAATAAAAAGTCTCCATCTCTTTCACAAAATCAATGACACCTTTTACCTTGGAAAATTTGTATCATTTGATGCAAAAAGGTAGTGGGGGAAAGGTTTCCATTTTCATATCATGCAAGAAGTGTCCAACTCCATTTAAGAACACTTTCCTCACTACCTCCTTGTGGACTGCATAGTCTATGGCATACTTTGGAAGTAGGGATGTAGCTCTAGAACATCCATACGTTCTAAGGTATGTTCCTTCCTGTGAGTAATAGTAGTATCCATACTCTCTAATAAACTCCATGTATTTGTTAGATAGGCATTTTGGTTCTCTAAGGAAAATTATCTGGTAAAGAGGCATCATAAATTCTTCCCAAATAAGTTTGTAATAGCCTATGTACTTGTCCTAGAAAATTTGATAGGAAACATAAAATGAAGCCTTGGTTTGATTCCAAATACACCCCACCTTAGGAAATGGGTTCCTAGAAAAAATGCAGTCAATAAGGTAGGATGACTATTACACATAAATCTCATCATCAACATGTGATGAGATCCCAAACTTCAATGTTTTCCCTTAATCCCAGATTGTGAAGTGAGAATATTGGTCCAGACGTCATCTACATATGAAAATATAGCACCACCTCTACCCTTTAGTCAAAAAGAGGTACCTTCTTTAGCATCGCCTGTGATGTGTTGGTAGTAAGTGGTGGTACCTCCTTTACCCTTTGATCAAGGCATGGTTCTTCCCTGTCATCACCCTATATCAGTGAGGAAGAAGTGACTCCCTTGGTAAAAAGTGAAAAAAGAGAGGATTCTATGAAGCTTCTCGAAGGAAAGCCTCATGGCACCCTTATCCCTACTCACTGGGGATAGTTGGGCTCGAGATCCATCCTTTGGGGATCTCCTATCTACCTCACCCACCAATTTCACAACCATCTCTATTCATCCCAAGCCTATAAAAGCAGGCTCATACTCCATGGTTGAGGAGAGAGTAAAGTTATGTTGTTGCTTTGATATTTTGGCCTAAATCAGTAAGAGAGAGCTTGAGGGATCAAGTTGGAGCTATTGGGGATGATATGTTGGCTTTGTGAATGAGTACATCGACATTAAGGAATAGGTTCTAAACTTCTTCTCTATTATTTAATGCAAAATTGGTTCCTTTCCCATAAGATATATTGTGTTAATATCATATGTTTTATTGTTAAATTCCTTTGTCATTAGCATAGAATAGTGGAACATTATCTAGTTCTTTTTGATCTTGTGTGTTGGTTTCATTTGTCATGCAGGTACATCAGTGAAGAGCTAGCATTGTAGGAGACAACTACACTTTTCATCAAAATACCTTTATTCTAGATTTCCACCCATTGTAGGGAATGTCTTCTAATCTTGTTGTGTACCATTTGTTCTAGATCTAAACTATTTATACTAGAGGAAAAACTCCTATCCATGGGAGGTGCAAAATTCCTAGATACAAATATGGAAACTCCATTGGGGAAGAGCTTCAGCTGATCTAATATTCCTTAGTATTTTCAAACACTTGTCTGAAATCCAAGCTCTGGTCCTTTATCAGTTCAATTAGATCCACTAGCCGATCTAGTGAGATTTTGGTTTGGTATCATCAAATATGTTCATTTCTGAGTTGTTCTCACTTTCTATGCTTTCAATTACTCTTAATTCATGATTTAAATGCCATTTGCACACTGATTAATTTTACTTTTTTCACAACCTTCTTTGTTTTGGATATCTACAGGGAGCCGCGCATGCGTAGTGGGAAGTAAGTGATGCCACTTCCTGAACTTAGTTAGCAGAATGTGGTGCCACCACCTGTGGTTATCAATAAGGAAGAAATTTTCTTGTAGAACCACTCTGTCAATGACCTTCTAGAAGCGGTGCCAAGTAGGATTTTACAAACTTGTTTTTTTTCAAAGTTTTTGTAAAATATTGGTTGAGTTTCTTTTAGTCCTTAGTGTTTGGGTTTGTGTTAAATAGATCTGAGTGCTTAAATGTCAAATTGGATGTTATAATAATCAACCCATAGTTACCTACCTTAGACATTAATTAAATCATTTTTTTCTTATTACCTAGTATCCTAGATTCCACTCTATGCTAGTTTCCTTCTACATGTCATAGAAGTCAACACTTGCTCAAATTAAGTCATGGAGCACTTGGGAAACCTCCTAAAAACCATATTTATCATGTCTTATTTATTCTAGATCCTCCAAAGTGCATATCTTCTTTTTCTATAAAGCTTCATGTTTTATTGAGAATTAAGGCAAAAGGGAAAGCTAGACTAGGTGTAGTTGACTTGCATTTTGGACACATCATCCTCCATCCTTTTATCCTAATAAAATCATGTATTATTTTTCTTTCCATCCTTTATTATATTGTCTACTTTACTTTTCCAATTCATGAGCATCCTAGTGGATTTGGAAACTGCTTTATGCACCTATGGGGGATTTGACTGGATTTAGTAAGCCTACCTTTTGACTATTTCGAATGGAATCCTTATGAATTTGAATATCTCATGTAATTATATATTGTAGAAGCCTATTACTTCACAAGGTTGGATATTCTACACTTATTCAATACAGATTAGTGTTATGCTCCAATTTCAGTCTCCTTTGATGTTAATTTTGCATGTTTGATTAGCAATTTTGTGAGTGTAATTGTTCTATCATTTGGGTTCAATTTCCACATGGTATCAGAGAATTTGTAGATCAATTTCTCTCCTTCCATATTGCTATTGCAAGTTCGACATCTTGACTAGGAGCATATTCTACTGACTAAAGGGCACAATTTTTGAGCTATGGACCAATCTCAGAAGATCATCTTGACTCCATTTAATTTCTTTGAATGGAAAGATGAGATGGAGATATTGTTGAGAGTGAAAGGTATCTATAGGGTTACTATGGAAACTAAGGCAAATCCCAATGTAGCTGCAGAGAAAATAAAATGGCACAACGGGAGGGATGAGGCCTATGGTCTTTTGTGTTTGAGCATTTCAAGAGACCTCCTCTTCCATCTTGATGGATGGACATCACCTAATGAAGTATGGGAGAATATTGTATTTATTTTTGGTAAGATAGATGAGATGATAGGACATCAAACTAAGAATGAGTTGATCTCCTTGAGTCCCAATAGCTTTGAATCCTTGCAACTCTATTTTTCCAAGTTTAAAGCCCTTGTTTTGCAGCTAAAATAGTGCGGGATTGAAAAGAAGGAGGAGCAAATAGTTTTGGACATACTCTCAAAGCTTTGACCTGACTATTCAGTGTTTGTTTTAACCTTCCATGCCACTAAGTTGATAGCTCGAGCCTGGAAGATTCCTAAGATTTCAGAGTTCATGGAATCTCTCACATAGGAACAAGATAAGTTGGTGATGATGGGCACCATCAAACCTTCCAAAGACCAAGATTTGGTTGATGGATATTCAAGGGTGGATTCAAAAAGAATAAAAAAAGATAAAAATCCACCTAAGCAACAGAGAGACAAGAACAAGTCTCAAGAGGATCCCCAAGGATGGAAGAAGAACTTCTAGAAGAAGAAGAACAAACGAGAAATGAGCAAGTGCGCATAATGTAGTAAGGGATATCATCCCGAAAGCTCTTGTATGAAGAAGCAAATTGACATGTTGACCCAAATCCTGGAGAAGAATAACATCTCCCTTCCCAATTTCTCAAAGAAGAGGGAAGGAGGATCAAATTCAGAGGACAGAGAGAGAGTACATGCTTTGGTTGCTGGCACATCAAGCTCACCTAGCTTCGTCATAGAATTTGGAGCTTCTAAACATATGGTTTTGAGAAAAGAGGCATTCTCCTCTCTTGACATGTCTAAAGGTCCACCAATAGTTTTGGGAGATGACTCTCTCACTGATAGTTTGGGGAAAGGAAGGATTGATCTTGACCATGGTAATTTCAATAATGTGTTGTATGTTTCAGGTCTTTCCTCTAATCTCTTGTCATTATGTCAGATGAATCACATAGGGTCTCCAAAGAAGGTCATGTTCTCCCCTGATGATGTTGAAATCATAGATATTTTGAATGGTAAAGTCATAGAAAAAGGTATTAATCTGTGACAGTAATCTAAGGACTAAACACAAGTCTCATCAAAGATTAATAACAATAAGGCATGAAGATGGTGTAATTGTGCTACAAAATGAGTAGTTGCTCTGTATATTCACACAAAGAATGAGTAATACAATACAATGATCATGCTGCAAACATGAATGACAAAGCAATTTGAATTCCCAAGGAGTTCATTTGAATTGAATGAGTGAGTCTAGCTTAACTGAATGTAAGCCACAGTCAACACTCAAGTTAACCACTGATCAAAACCCTAATTGACTCAACTGAGCCCTAACTAAAGTTAGAGTGCAATAAATGACTGATTATAACTGAAAGTAGGTCAGACACATCTGATAGCAAGCCAACCAATAAGTGGTAGCGCATGAATGACTCAAATGAACCCTGATGAGGTTAACTGAAGTGTAACTGAACATCAGAAGTGGTTGGAGGCGCCCCTGTTGACTCTAGTTCATTAAATAATCAATAAATAATCAATTCAATGAAGGAAGGTACCTTCACTTCTCTATTTAATTGATTGTAACCATCATTCAGCAATATGGGGCATTAATGACACTCAGATCACCCCTAGAGTGCTCCAGTTAGCCTCCTCGAATGTAGGAGAAGGCTAAGTTAGCCTCCTTAACTGAAGGTAAGCATGGGTGTGATCTACCTGATGTCATCTAGTGCTACTATGATGTCAATTAAGTCAATAAAACTTAGGATAGTGGTTTAACTAGGACAAATTGACCAAAATGAGTGTGTATGGTGGTAAATGTCTCCAACACCCCCCCTTAAGCTATACTAAGGAGAAGTAGAAAACAAAAAATGCATAAAAATGCTAGGGCCCCAGCAACTAAGGCCATAGGTCACCTTGTACATACTGAAACTGAAACAATGCTAAAAAACAAACTAAGTGAGGAAAAGAGGGAAAACCCAGTGGGACAAAACTCCCCCTTAAGTTGAACACTAAAAGTAGTTTGATCACCCTGATGGACTAACCCCAATATTGAATGGAGGTAACTAAAATTCTTTTCTGAAAATCTCTTGGTGAATATGTCTGCAATTTGCTTGCCAGTCAGGAAATATTGCATAATGATGGTCCTGTCATGCACTAGCTCCGTGCTATAGTGCATGTGGATCTCTACATGCTTGGTCCTCTACCTGGTAAATAGATCTATGGATATCTTAATAGCACTTTGATTGTCACAAAAGAGGACAATGGACAAAGTACTACCAATATCAAACTCTAAAAGAATTCCTTGCAACCAAACTGCTTGGATGCAAGCATTCACCGCTCCTTGATACTCATCCTCTACTGAAGATAATGCTATGGGAGCTTGCTTTTTGCTAGACCAGAAAATAAAGCCACCAAAAAACATGAATACATATCTTGAATTAGACTTCCAATCAATATAATCACCCACCCAATCGAAATCTATGTATCCAACCAGCTCTAGCTCAGAGTCGGTAGCCTAGTGAATGTCGTAGGTCCAAGTTCCCTGAATATACTGGAGGATCCTCTTGGTTTCCTTCCAATGAAGATAATGAGGCTGCTGCATGTGTCTTGATACAGCATTCATGGAATAATAGATATCAGGCTGGGAATGTGTCAAGTACAACAAGCTACAAATCAGCTATCGATAAATAGTGCAGTCCATGGGAGGTGTGTTTTTTCCTTCTTCAGGGTTGATCCCTGGAAGGAAAGGGAATGGTGCAGGAATACATTCAGCCATGTTAAAATTGAATAATAGGTCTGATATTTAATTGGACTAAGTGACCATTATCCCATCATAATTTTGCTCAATTTTGAGCCCCAAAAATTGTTTTAAGAGCCCCAAATCGCTCATTTCAAAGGCATTGTGGAGAGCAGTTTTGATGGCTAAAATAGAAGCAACTGTGCTACCTGTGATCAGTAAGTCATCAAAATATAAAAAAATAATAATAAAATTACCATAATACTACTTTATATAAACATTTAGATCTGATATACACCTTTGTAAGTTTTGCGAGAGAACGAAGGCATCCATCTTGGAATACCACTCTCTTGGGGCCTGTTTTAACCGGTATAGTGACTTCTTTAGCTTGAAAACCAAGGATGGATTAGAGATGTAGCCCTCAGGATCCTTCATGTATATCTCCTCATGAATATATCCATGCATAAAGGCTAACTTAACATCCATATGATGCAGTTCTCAGTGCTTAAATGTTGAAATTGCCAAAACTAGGCAGGTGGAGTCCATTTTTGCAACCGGTGCAAAGGTCTCATGGTGGTCCACACCATGGACCTGAGAGAAACCTTTTGCCACCAGAATTGAATTATATTTGTAGGTGCTTCCATCAGTAGAAACCTTGGTCTGAAACACCCACTTGCATTGAACCAATTTCCTTCCCGAAGGAAGAGAAACTATCTCCCAAGTAGTGTTTTTCTAAAAAGAATTCATCTCTTCTTCCATGGCAACTTGCCATCTCAGATCCTTCCAAGCATGGTAGTAGGATTTTGGGTCTGAAATAATAATCAAATAACATGTTTTGGACAGCCAATTATCAGGAAAAGAGAGCACAATACCTGCTCTTTGGAAATCAGACCGGGTTCTCCTTGGATCATCCATATTTCCAATGTTATCTCCTGCGGAGGAGAGTGTCTGTCGGGCCCATGTGGGATGATGATTTTGTAATTTAGGTTCTAATTCAGCATATTATGTTTTCTGTACACTGATATCAGAAATTAGAGGATCCAAATCAGGGTCATCACCCCAAATTTCATCATCCAAATATTCAGTAGAATAAGAAGGAAATTCAGCAGTTTTCTCCTTCACTAGTTCCGCCTCCTGGAGATGATCATCAAACTTGACACTCCTCTTGATGATGATTTGTTTTGTTTTGATATCCAGAATATTGAAAATTTTTGATTCATTAGGATGCCCAATAAAAATACATTCTATGCTTTGCGGTTGCAAAGCCCTTCTTTTATCAAGTGGAATTCGGGCCCATGCAGTGGACCCAAACACTCGCAGGTTCGACACATCCAGATTGTGTCTGAAGTATGCTTCGAAAGGGGTATTCCCTTTCACGGATGAGTGTGGAAATAAGTTCTGAATATATGCTACAGAATTCATGGCTTCATCCCACAAATTTATAGCCATCTTCTTTAATTCCAACATACAGGTGGTCATCTCCTTGAGAGACCGATTCTTCCTTTCCGCTACACCATTCTGCTGGGGAGTGTAGGGAATTGAATGTTGGAGCTGAATACCACTTTGGGAGCATATGTGTAGAAAATAATTATTGACATACTCCCCACCATTATCATATCTCAATATCTTTGTCTTAATCCCAGAGGCATTCTCGATCAAGGCCTTCAGTTCAGTGAATTTTTCACATACTTCAGGCTTCTTTTTGAGAAAGAAGACCCATGTGTACCTTGAAAAATCATCAATAAAAGTTAGAAGATACCTTGATCCATTCATGGATGTGAAAAAAATTATACCACTTGTTGCTAGGGTTTTACCCCTAGCGTGTGCGAATGAGCACCTACTAAGGAGAATGGATTCCTTAGTAGCAGTTCAATAATATGTGAAATAAAAGATGCTAAACAGTAATAAAAATTAATCTAAACATGTTCATGAAGCAAAACAACAAAAAGTAAAGAATGATTTTTTATTGATCTAACCTCCAATGTGGAGGTTGGTGAAGCCTATTGCGCTGATCCGAGAGGTTGCTCCGAGCTCCAGCTGTTCCTTCTCTTTCTCCAATGGTGGAAATGGGCCAAAAGGGGCTCTCAATGGTGAAAGTAGCTCAATGGTGAGCTAGGGTTTCAAGAGCAATTTTGGCAGAGGCAGGATACTTGTGATTGTGGATATGAAATGAGGGGTCTCCATTACTTATTTATAGTGGTGGAGTGCCGGTTTAGGGTTAGGGTTTTCTATTTAGGGTTTCAGCTGTTTAGGGTTTTTTCCTCCTTTTCCTCATTATTTTATATTTTTTCTTCCTTTTTGGAGATTTTTTGCTTTTTTGGAGGAATTTTGGATATTTTTTGGAGGAAAAGAGGGTTTTATGGCCTTTTGGAGATATTTTAAGCCTTTTGGAGGATTTTTAGATGGTTTTATGGGTTTTTGATGGAAATATGGTAGGAAAATGGACAAATGAGCCATTTAATGGGGTAGATGAGGTAGTGAACCTTTTTTGGGTGTTAACAGATTGCCCCCTGATGTGCGAGGGCAAGAGCTCATCGTATGGCTGATGGACATCATGAGTCATATTCATTTTTCCTGGGGTGTGGAGAAGAGAAGGAACCAACTGAAACTCGGAAAAATGATCTCAAACCAACTGCAAGGACTGAAAAGTACATAACCTCAATAATGGATGAGGAATCATCTGATAATCTGGACAAGGTAGGCATACCCATGCTCGTATCAAGATACATAAAAATAACTGTGAGGCCCGAAAAGATGGACCTGTAGGATACGTAGAGATCCACTATGTATATCATAAGGGTCTAGAAGGGACACAAATCTGGAACATACTGATGGGCTGACCATGTCTGAATGACAGCAGTGCTACTGAATGTGGTCCAAAGGAACTGAGAAGCTGCTGGATCAAAGTGACAACGGTTATACTTGCCATGGTACACTGATCTGGAACTGAACCGGGTACTCAAGGAAGCATGGAACTGGATTGATTCCGAATACAATCGCCAACGCAGCCCGTACATCCACGGGAACATATGACTAGGCGTTTCGAAGTGACTCACCAATGTGCTAGAGTCAGGGGAAATC
Source organism: Pseudotsuga menziesii (assembly GCA_001517045.1). NCBI lineage: Eukaryota > Viridiplantae > Streptophyta > Pinopsida > Pinales > Pinaceae > Pseudotsuga > Pseudotsuga menziesii. Next base: position 264,449 of record LPNX010173133.1, read on the forward strand.
CGGGGTCTTCGGAAAATAATGGAATGGATATACATCCTGCGCGATTCTCAACGATGCGATTAAGGTGCTGAAGTCGAGCATGTGAGAAACAACGATTCGGATAGGCAGTGATGACTCCTCCCAAAATGGTCCGTAGGCACTCACCACAGATGGTGATGGGTCCAAGGCGCAGGGGCCTCTAGGTCTATCCTCTGGAATAGAGGGACTGTCGTCGACAGAGGGAGACCTGCAACTATCAAGGCAATGATGTTTCCTTGACAGGAGCGCGAGGTGACAAACCGAACTGTGATAGTACTGATGGCAGGAGTGATAAACTGGGGGGGAAATAACTGGGCAAGTAGAGTGGGTGGACTCAAACTTCCTTTGTTCAGAGTATGATGACGGGGATGATCGGGCAGCATATGGGACTGACTGGTGGTAAAGGGATCATAGCAGTATAGGATATGAGGGTGAATGGGATGAGGGAGACTCAAGCTGTGGTAAAATGGCAGGAGATTGCAGAATACTCTGAACAAAGGCGACCTGAGTGGAGGTGCTACCGAGAGGATTGATCATAGCGCTAAGAAGCATGGGGGGACTTCTTGATGGGTAAGGGAACTAGAAGAAGTGTGGATATAAAATGGTACTGTCATGTGGATTTTACGAGCCCAGGACAGTTCATGCTCGTGGTTGCTTTCAATTTTAAGGAGTCTGAAAGCAAATAAGAAGACTCTGAAGTAATAGAATGGTACTGTCGTGTGGATTTTACGAGCCCAGGACAGTACATACTCGTGGTTGCTTTCAATTTTAAGGAGTCTGAAAGCAAATAAGAAAACTCTGAATTAATGGAATGGTACTATCGTGTGGATTTTACGAGCCTAGGACAGTGCATGCTCGTGGTTGCTTTCAATTTTAAGGAGTCTGAAAGCAAATAAGAAGACTCTGAATTAATGGCCAGGCAAGGAGGAAGTGTTCAATCAAGGAATACTTATGATGACTAGGACTGAGGGTGGGGGGGAACACTGGTGGGCCTCCTTGCGGGGTGAATGAATGGTGGCAAAATAACAAAACATTTGTAGTATGACAAGAGTGGATGGCTCATGTAAAAAGTGTGAAATAATCTGATGACGGCCGATGTGGCACGCAAATCGATGTGGCAAGGTGTAGGGATGCAATGTTGAAATTGTACCAAGTGAGAGCAAGAAATGATCTCAAGCATCATCACGAGCTCGAAAAAATGAATCTGGCGATATGAAAAGTGTTAAAAACGGAGAGCGGCCGAAGTGGTGCGCAAACCGAGGTGACTATTGGTATCGAAAAAATGGGCAAAAATGGTGTAGTAAAAAATAATGCAACGAGGTGACCATCGTGATGGTTTCGTCATGCTGATTCCAATGGTGGAAACGGTTCGGAAAACGGACTCCGTCTGGGTTCAGAATGGCCAAACAAGAGAAAAGTCAACAGACTATAAATAGTAAGTGGGCCCAACATGACATGTGTCATTTGACTAGTGGACTTTGACTCATGATCGCAGTGGACCAGAGCTGAGGTGTCATTTCTGGACGATCTGACCAGTCAATTGTGGAGTCGAGAGATACAGGTATTCCGTTAAACTCATACCTGCATTGTAATTGGGTTCGAGGGGAGGGTAGTGATTCCCAGGGTTTGTTTGTTTAATTGTTTTGTTGGGTACCGAGTTGTTCTGGTTTTTTGGATGGGTGGGAAGGTCTATGAATTTGACATGAGTCTGATGAGACTTCGTTGTGTGATTGACAGGATTCCGCAGGTGTTATGGAGGGAGCGGGAGATACCGGATGATATTATGACCATCGTCCGAGAGGACCGTCGGGTGCGATCGATGCTAGGGCTTTTCGGATTGCTGAAGTTCGCTGAGGTGCCTATGATGCAGTCAGCAGGATTGCTGTTGAACCGGTTGGTTGGTTTCTGGGAGCCAGATATACTGGCGTTTTGAGTGCAGGGAGAGAGGGTGGACCTCACCCTGACTGATGTTTATTTTTTGACGGGGTTGCCCTGCCTGGGGAGGGTAGCAGATACACAGCTACGGGTGTCTGCAGACCTTGATATGGATGACATGTTGGAGCGGTTCTGTCGGTCAGAGGCTCAGGTGCATCGGAATGCACTCTTGGTGAGAGACCTACGGGAGCCAGCAGTACGGGAAATGGCAGCATGTGTGGTGCGTATTTTGGGGTCCCAGTCACCGGAGAAGGTGTCTGGGGGTCAAATGCAGCTCATGGAGCGTGTACTGGCCGGGACTTATTTTGCGTGGGGCCAGATGTTCCTGACCTGCGTGTAGCGATAGCTGACCACATCGAAGGAATCTGGTAAGGGGTTCTGCTATGGTTCATTTTTATGTGCATTCTTTATGGAGAGGGTCCCCACACTGCGGTCGCAGGTGCCGGTCAGAGTAGGAGGCTTGAGGGAGCCTCGGATGGTGCGGTGGGGAGAGATGATGCGCTGCCGTGGTGGCGGGGACATTGGGAGGTATTTTACGCAGGAGCTGTATCTGCAGTGGCTCCAGCTACCACTGACGCTGGAGGATTATCCATATAGGGATATGGACTTCACTGGAGATCCAGATGCGCCACGGCCACCAGGACAGGCATGGGGGCCAGATGGTATGTATGATTTGATTGTATTGTCCAGTTTTATGTATATGATATATTGTTGATGTATTGGGACTGACAAATGGGTGATTTACAGATGTGGGTCCGAGGCCACTGCCAAGGCATGTGGCACGCAGAGGGATTGTGCCTGTTCCAGCTTTGCCTGGGTGAGGGGAGGTGCGTTGTCGAGATGCAGAGGGGACACTGGAGTCTGTACGGGCACTACTCGACCGTCTGCTAGTGGGAGTGATCGACGAGAGATGGCGGGACCTGGATCCGGCCGTGGTCCAGGATTGTATGAGGGCACCCCGGGATTTTAGATCGATCGCGATCCGGGTGGCCCTATTGGCGGACAGGGCACGGGCACAGGAGCCCAGACGGGATGAGGACTCGCTGGAGGAGGAGCGGGGATAGGAGTCAGAGGCAGCGGACACTGACAGTGATGCAGGGTACGACTCTCATTAGGGAGAGTAGGGGGATCCCCATGATTTTTTGTAGCTATGGCCTGTACCTTATGAGGCTTTAGGGATGTACATACATTTTTTTTTTTTTTTTTTTTTTTATATAGCTGAGTACAGGGGTACTCAGGACATGTATAGCTCATGTATATTTTTTGGTCTGATATATATATATATATATATATGCACATGGATGCACCTTTTTTATGATGTTTTATCATTTGTACGCATGTGGATGCGCTTGATGATGTGTTATATGTTTGTATTGCACGTGGATGCAAGTAGTCTAGGATGTTGGGAACGTGGATGCCCCTATGGATGCAAATGTGGATGCAATGCAGTCTTCTTGGTTTTTTATATATATATGGATGAGATGCTATGGGATAGTGATGCATGATGGAGGTGTTACATGGTGTGATTGATATGCCAATCTAGGATGTTATTGGCCATTTGATCTGCGACACTATTTTGAGCTCTTGGGACATGTGTGAATGTGATGGATTCAAACTGTCGGCTAAGTTGTTTTGTACGCAGGAATTTTCTAAATAGGAAAGGATCACGCACCTGGTAGCAGTTGTTGAGCTGGGAGACAAGTAGTTGGGAGTCCAAGAACACATGAAGGTGACATATGCGCATATGGAGTGCAGCAGTCAGGAGATCAGTCACGGCATCATACTCCACCTGGTTATTGGTAGCGACTCCTATAAATATTCCGTCAAGGTGAATCAGTTCATTGGAAGGGGAATATAAGACCCATGCTGCAGAAGCCAGGTTGGGAGACCAGCGGCTTGCCCCATCAGCGAAGCCAATGTAACGAGGTGGAAGATGGTCCATCTGTGGGCATGCAAAGATGATGAATGTGAGATTATGGTAAGAAAAGGTAAAAAACAAAAAAGGAGAGCAAACTTTACAATGTGGACCAATGAGGTCGCGGCTTTAGTTATGGGTAAAAACGTTTAAGGTACAACCCATTACGGGGGTTGCATAAACGGTGGCCTTCAGAGTCGGCTAAAACGTATGCCCCCTTACTGAGGCAAGTCTGCACAATGTAAGGGCCTTGCCACATGGATTCAAACTTTCCTTTACCGGTTTTGTCGTTGGCTTGGTCATAAGCGAGGACGAGGTCCCCTCGTGGAAAGTTTGAGGGTGAACATGTTTGTCATAATTGGCTTTGGAGCGGTTTTTGGCAGCTTCGATGTTCTGGAGAGTGGCATGACGATCTTCATCGGCTTGTTCGAGGGATAGCAGACATTGCTCAAGGGGGGAGGTATCAGGGAGAAGCTCAACGGCGATGTGTAAGGCAGGTATCTGACACTCAATGGGGAGGATAGACTCTACACCGTGAACTAAATGAAAAGGGGTAAAACCAGTGGCGGTCTTGGTGGAGGTACGGTAAGCCCATAAGGCAGGGAATAGCATATGGTGCCAATTGGAATTATGCCGATCAACAGTGCGTTGGAGTATGGTTTTCATTATTTTGTTAACAGCTTCGACTTGACCGTTCCCTTGAGGGTAGTAAGCCGAGGAAAATTGGTGTTCAAACTTGAGAAAGGTGGATAGCTCGCGCCAAACAGAATCTTCAAAGTGTGATCCATGGTCTGAGACCAATTGTTTAGGGACCCCGAATTGAGTGATAACATGGTTAAAGAAGAAACGGGCAGCGGTGTCAGCAGTACAGTTGAAGGTAGGCATGGCTTCCGCCCATTTGGTGAAGTAATCAACGGTGACAACGATGTGCTTATGGCCGTTAGCAGATGGGGGTCTACACTCCATGAAGTTGATGGCCCACTTGCAAAAGGGACCAACGGTGATGACTGGGTGTAATGGAGCAGGTGGTGTCCGGGCCTTGGGGGCAAAAAGTTGGCAGTTATGGCAATGCTTGACCGCAGTGATGCAATCGGTGAAAAGTGTAGGCCAGAAGTATCTGGCACGGATGACCTTTTGGGCAGTGGCCATCCTTGAGAAATGGTTGCCGCAGGCACCACTATGACAATCATTAAGGACCTGTTCAGCTTCCTCGTGTGTAAGGCAACGACGAAGAATTGTGTCGACTCCTCACCGGTAAAGGACATCTCCTAGGAGGAGGTAGCGAGAGGCCTGGTGATGGATACAGTGACATTCATTACAAGTGACGGTGGGTCAGAACTTCTACGTGCGCAGGTATAACAAGATATCACCGTACCACGGGTCATCAGACGAGATAGTGAACAAGTGATTATCGGGTAACTCCTCGGAGATAGGTGGGGATGGGATGAAGGAAGGGAGATCGGTGATGAGCTGGGCAAGTGCAAGGGCTTTAGTGCTCTTAGGTGTTCGAAACGTGAGGTCATATTCCTGGAGGATAATGACCCATTTAGCCACATGACCTTGCAGGAGATGCTGGTTTAAGAGATATACCATGGGGTTAGAGTCGGCGACGACTGTGGTGTGACTAAGTAAAATGTAGTGTCGCAATTTTTGGACGGAAAATACCACTGCTAGGGCTAGTCTCTCCTCATATGGGTAACGCAGGGGTGGGCCGGACAAGGTCTAGTTGACATAGTAAATGACATGCTCTTGGCGTGAGGTGTCTTCTTGAACCAAGACTCCAGACACAGCATGCTCAGATGCCGAGACGTAGAGGATGAAGTCCTGAGAGAAATCCGAAGGGGAGATCAAGGGGGCTTGTGTGAGAGCTTTCTTGAGGTCTTCGAATGCAGCTTCTGCTTATTCACCCCAGACAAAGGGTATGTGGGTACGGAGTAGGCACAAGAAACCATGAACGGTTGTGGCGTAATCAGGAACGAAGCGTCGAAGAAAATTGGATCGCCCTTGTAGACTTTGGAGTTGCCAGAGCGTTCGAGGAGAGGGAAGGTCTAAGATGGATTGGACTTTCAGGGGATCAACAGTAATTCCTTTCTGGGAAATAATGAAACCTAACAATCGGCCTGCCGGAACGCAAAAGACGCACTTGTGTGGGTTCAAGCGGATCTGATATTTGCGACAACGCAGAAAAACTTGCCAAAGGTCAGTAAGGTGGTCTGATCGTTTTTGGGAACGAGCTGTAAGGTCATCAAGGTAGACGAGCAGGATATGGACCAAATCATGAAAGTAATAGGTCATGGCTTGCTGGAATGTGGAACCAGCATTTTTTAGGCCAAAAGGCACGACGCGATAGGTAAAGGTGCCCCATGGGGTAGTAAAAGCGGTTTTGTACTGGTCTTCCTTTCGGATTTGGATCTGATTGTATCTAGAAAAACCATCGATGAACGAGAGGACGTCATGCCCCGCACACGCATCAATGAGCTGGTCAATAAATGGCGTAGGGAAATTGTCTTTGGGACAGGTGCGGTTTAAGTCTTGGAAGTCAGTGCATATTCTAAGGGTGCCTTGTTTCTTGTTGACAGGAACAGGGTTTGAAACCCAGGTGGTATAGGCAATAGGATAAATGAATCCTACCGTGCGAAGTTTATCAATCTTCGTTTTAACAGTTGGGAGTTTTGAGGGATGAATGGGACGCTGTTTCTGACGTACGGGGGGTACATCAGGCCATGTGTCAATGTGGTTCTCTATAATGGCAGGGTCAAGACCAGGCATTTTGTTATAGGACCAGGAAAAGACATCACGGAATTCTTTGAAGAATGTTTTGTTTTCCTCAATCTCCTGCTCAGTGCAAGATGCTCCTAAAGCGATGAGTTCGGGGGTGCCTCCGGGGGCAGTGATATCAATTTTGATGACAAGTGAGATGTTGGCCATGTTACCCTCTTAGAAGGCATCAGGAGCAGGAATAGGGTCCTTGAACCAGTCGACCTTAGGGGGAAGGAAGTCTTTGGATTCAATTGCAAATTGAGGAGCAGTGTTAGAGGAGGGTTCATCTGGGAGGAAGTAGGAACGGTGGTGCATGTCATCCCAGGGATAATCTGGGGCAGTGAGAGCCTCAAGGATCTCCTCATCAGTACGGAATATCTGTTTCGTCAAATCGGTTGATGAGGGAGGAGTGACAGAAGAGATCATATAAATGGTATTAACCTCTCCGGAAGGGGAAGAGACCGGGGAATGGATTTACTCAATGGTGAGGGGTGCCGTCTCAAGATCCAGATTGTTCATCTCAAAGAGAGGTACTCTGTACTCGGGGAGATCGAGACAGTGATGGGAGTAATGCCCGTAAACATCAAATAGGGCACAGGAGTGGTTAGTGCGTAGGGATTTGTCGCAAGGCTTAGGGATTGAATCTAGATGGACAACTGGGATAGTGGGGTCGTCGTCAAGTGTTTGCATGTATTCCTGTAACGCCGGTAACTGAGGACATAGGTGAGTCGCATGGCCCGATTCATCGCACAGCGCGCATTTGGAAGGAACACGAAACATAGGGGTTTTTTTACTGTCTTAGGAGGTGGGACAGCAGTGTAAGGTTGGGGGCCTCTGCCCCCAGTGGGTTTGGTAAGAGGAGGGGGGGTTTCGTGGAGGACGACGGGGTAGTGATACCGAGAGGTGGTTGACTAGTAGTGGCAATGGGTTGCACCAGTTGCAGGATGACATTTGGTGTCGGCGGGGGAACGGGAGGCGAAAGATACGAAACGGGTAATCCTAAGGTTAACCCAGGAAGGCTGAGGGTGGCCATGATCGGGGCGCTAAGTACTCCTGAGGGAGGGAAGAGGAAAGGAATGGTATGGATGGGTGTAGCACCAATGTGACTAGGTACCAAAGGGGGTTGAGGCAACAAAGGTGGTTGATTAGTAGGAGTTCGCGTGTTATGGGACAGGGTACATAGGTCGGACACTTCAGTAGCAGGTGACGGGGGTGGAATAGATGGGAAGGTCGAGGTCATTGGTGCATCAGAGTAAACGCCGGTCCCTAGAGAAGAAATGAATGAGGTGGTGGCACCCGAAACAGGTTGTTTAATCATGGGGAGAACATTTTCGGGTGCCGCGAGGGCATTGGGATCATGGTAAGTGAGTTGGTCAACCTTGACCACGCGTCCCTCATGGGGGAACATCATGGTACGAAAAACAGTAGAAGCAACTGCCCGCATGGCATACATGTAGCTGCGGCCAAGTAAAAGGTTATAATCAAGTTGTGCATTGATAACCTCGATATTTATGAGGATTATTTTGCCAGCCAGCTAGAGGGGGACGTTAGTTAATAGGCCTTGTGGTTGAGCTGAACGGCCGTCGTAGGTTCGCAACACAGTAGAGGACTGCTGGAGAGGGGGTGATCCCATTTTCTGCCAGATGGAGGTGGGCATGACACATGTAGAAGCACCTTCATCAATAATGCATCGATGGACAACAAAATTCCGAATGGAAACAGAAACTTGGAATGCCAAAGTGGAAGGCAGGCAAGGTTCGGATTGGTCCAAATCAAAAGCCATTAACTGCAAATCATTTGGATCGATAGCCCCAATGGCTGAGAGTAGAATCTTGCGCTGCGAAGGGTAGGTTTTTAAGACTTCTAACGCAGACATGGCTGCAGGGGATTGGGATAAGTAATCGACAATGTTGTAGTTTGACGTAGCTCGCGCATTGGGGTTATTGTTGATACGGCGTAGTGGGAAACGGGGTGCTTTGGGAGCGCCATATAGTGGAGGTGGAGGTATACGTAACGCCTGATCAGTGGGATGAGCGTTAGTAGGTGTATCGGTGGGAGGGGCTTCAGGGTGGAGCCATATTGGTTCCGCCGAGTCTGGAGGTTGATCTCATCGGAGGACATCATCAACAAGTGGTGGGTACCTGAGTCAAGCGTGGGTTGATCAAGAGTAGCGTAAGTGATTTGTTGTTGGGTTGACGCGTTGGCTTGAGGGGGAGCCAACGGTTGGGTGTTCACTACGCCTTGGGTTGGTAAGGGGTTTTGCAGCACCAAAGGTGGCTACTAAGGTTATGGTGGGTTGGGTGGTGCTTGAGGAGCCGTCTGCCCTTGGCGTTGTACATCAGCAGCCCAAAGTTGCCAAACCTGCTCCATATGTGGACAAAAATGTGTGTAGTGGCCATAGGCCCCGCAAACATAACAAGGGTAGTTTGTTCGCAAATTAGGGTTTTTAGCCTACTTGGGCGGGCGATCAAGGTTTTGGTTAGCGGGGGCCACATTATTACTAGCGGGGGGAATAGGGTGTTGACCAGCTTGCTCGGTCGGTTGGTTGTTCCCACGATTTCGGCCTCTGCCATGGTTTTGTTGGCCCTGGTTGCGTTGGTTGTTCTGGCTTTGCTGCGGGTTTTGTTGAGCGTAAACTTTCCCTTGGACAGCAGGTGGATTTTGAGGTTGCGCAGGGGCTGGAGCAGGCTAAGGTGGATGATATGTAGGTGGAGGCTGCGCAGGTGCAGCAACCTAAGGGTGTTGCTGATAGTGTTGTGGAGCGGGTTGTGGGTTTGCTGCAGGGGTTGGCTGTGGTGGGTAGTAAACGGGTTGGGCTTGTGACGGCGCAGGAGCTGGTGCAGCCTGCTGGTGATAGTAAGGCTGAGGTACGACCGGGGGGGCGTAAGCGGGAGTCATATGACCGAAACACTGAGGTGGACATGAGGGTCCATGGGAATGGTGGTGATGTGTCATGGGAGCATACGGGTTGGTTGCTCCAGACTGTGAGGTAGCCCGCGAAGGGTCCGGGCCAGGGGTAGGACGGGCTATGGAAAATGGTTGAGGCTGCGAAGAGACATGGCCAATGATTCCGTCGGCAGCGTGGGATGCCCCCGACGCATCGTGCTGGGAGGAATTGTCGCAAGGGGCATCAGGTATAATGGTATAGAGATAACCTGACTGGGCGTAAATGAGATCAAATTGCTGGGCCTTAAGGATGGCCTCCTCTTCAGACTGGGGTCGTTCGGATGCTACATCCTTAGCAATGATAGGAAGGAGGGATTTGAGGAACTAGTCTAGGAAGATCTGGTCATCTAACTTGATCTTGCATAAACTACGGCGTCGACGCCATTCATGAATGTGGTCCATGATGTGGGTAGCCGTGTTTTGTCTGCATGATAGTAGGATCTCAACGCCTGCGTCATAGCGGACAGGTAACTGGAATAACTACAGGTAGGTCGAGGTAAGGGAAGTAAAGGTGGCATGTGTTCCATGGGGTTGTTCGATATACCACTTGGCAGCAGAGCCAGTGAAAGTGCGCTGTAATAAACGAAGGCGAATAGAGTCGTCTACTATGGAGTTGGAGGAACACCATAGATGAAAGGACATGATATGGTTTTGTGGGTCCTCACCTGCCTTTCCCTCGAACTTAGGGATGTTAGAGGGGAGCTTGGTGGGCATGTGAGGCCACGCAGGGTCGTGTCGGATGGGGTCATTGGTTAATCTGGCTAGGTCAGGCAGGTTGAGGCTAGCCATGAATGGCAAACTGGATGAAGAATGTGACACGGTAGTGGGTTGGATTAAGTTGGGGCTGATGCCCCCAAGTGGAGGGGTAATCTGAGGGAGGTTGCCCCCAAGTGGGGGAACTAAGGTGGTATAGGATGGACCTGCACCACCATGGGTGGTATGAGTCACTGATGGAGTGAGAATAGGTATTCCTGCTGCAGGAATAGGTGCCATGAGGGGAATGGTAAATGGGGGCCCCATGGAGGGCATACTCATAGCAGGTGTGGTAACTGGTGTAGTGGTAGATGTGCCACCAACGGTCCTGAACAAGATGGGAGTGGGAGTCATGCCAGCCATGGGGCTAGTAGGGGCATTGTAAAGGGGGTTCTCAGACTCTGGCTCAGAATCAGAGGTAGAATAAGGGGCGTCAGTATCTGGTGACGGAGTCCTATGCCACTGACGAGTGGAGTCAAGTGACAAGGCTCAAGATCTATGATAAGTGGTATCAAGTGATGATGATTTGTGTCGAGGATGGGTGGTGTCAAGTGAACCGTGCTGTGGGGGCTCGCCTCTGAGGCGCCGAGAATGTCTCGGGGACTCAATGGTGACAAATGGTGTCAAATCTCTGTGGGTTGAGGTAACTACAAAACAGCTCAAAAACCCTAATGCAACCAAGTGTGCAAAAGGAGAGCTCAAAAAATAGGGCGCTTAGGCCAACAATCAACTCAAAACACCCACTGTAACAGCTGTGTTACAATAGGTGGTGTGTCAACAAAAATGGTCAGAATACCAACAAGCAGCAGGTTTTCTAAAAATAAAAAACGGTGGACTCACTAGACCAAAAGGAGGTAAGGGAGCATGAAAATACCTAACTAGAAGTATTATGACTCAACTAGACATATCCTCTGCAAGGTGATGAAATCCAAGTCAGACAATATGAATAGGAAAACCAAGTGGCTAAGGTATCCCCCTACCGGGAGGGACACCGGGTAGTCAAATCCTAGAAGAATGGAAACTAAGATACCCCGTTCATGACACGTCCAGAAAGGTAAATCTGTCGCTTGGTCCTTTAACCGCAATACCCCTATATGGGGATATCCCGAGAACTGCGAAAGGTAGCCCTTCAGTTACTGAATGGATTTTGGTATTCCACTTAGACCTCTGGAACCAATCTCACGACTTCAACCCTCCTAAGGGAGAGGCCCTCTGATAAACCGGTTGTGACCGTGTCAAAAAATACTAGGGGATTTTGGTTCCCTAATTGGACAACAACTATGTCTCAAGTGTAAGTAACCGAGGGGTTTTTTTGGAAGCCTATCCCCCTTATCCTACCTAACTACAAAAATTATTTTGTGTTCCCCAAGTGGGGTTAGAATGTTGGTTGAGTTAAGTAATTTTTTAAGTCTCACTTGAATTTGGTGACAGATTGTGTGCTCGTGAGGTTATGAACCCGAAATAGAAGTGCCACACAGGGGGCCAACTTCCTAACAATAATAATACTGAATGAAAAAACTTTTACCATGCAAAATTATCTGAATAAACAATGCTGAAAAATTTCTTAAAAAATTCTGTAAAGGGGGACAAAAATGCTATTGCAGAAAAGGCTATAGGGATGCAGGTAAAACAGATGGCTGTGCAGGTGCAGAAAATATGGTAGCAAAGGGGCTGGGTTCAAAAGCAGCAAAAGTTAGATCATGGGTCTGGGGCGAAATCGCGCGGTCGGACCGCGGGTTTGAAGGAAACAGGCGCGCGCAGGTCGCGGCTGTCTGGCTTAAAGCTGCAGTCAAAACGCAACAAACAGGAAAAAAGTCGTGGTCGAGCCGCAGGAAAAAAGACGACAGAAGCGGTCAGGTCGCAGCTAAGAGATGGAAAGGTGTGGTCAGGACGTGGGTAAAGCGGCCAACAGGCGCGTTCAGGTCACAGGAAAGGTCCTAAAAAATGCGGTCGGGACGCGACTGCGGAGGAAAAAATTGCGTATTACGGCGGCCGAAAACGACAGCCGAAAGGACAAAACGGGAAATAAAATAAAATAAAAACCAGCAGGGTCACCAAAACTGCAGCTAGGGTTTTACCCCTAGCTTGTGCGAATGATCACCTACTAAGGAGAATGGATTCCTTAGTAGCAGTTCAATAATATGTGAAATAAAAGATGCTAAACAGTAATAAAAATTAATCTAAACATGTTCATGAAGCAAAAAAACAAAAAGTAAAGAATGATTTTTTATTGATCTGACCTCCAATGTGGAGGTTGGTGAAGCCCGTTGTGCTGATCCGAGAGGTTTCTCCGAGCTCCAGCTGTTCCTTCTCTTTCTCCAATGGTGGAAATGGGCCAAAAGGGGCTCTCAATGGTGAAAGTAGCTCAATGGTGAGCTAGGGTTTCAAGAGCAATTTTGGCAGAGGCAGGATACTTGTGATTGTGGATATGAAATGAGGGGTCTCCATTACTTATTTATAGTGGTGGAGTGCCGGTTTAGGGTTATGGTTTGTTGTTTAGGGTTTCAGCTGTTTAGGGTTTTTTCCTCCTTTTCCTCATTATTTTATATTTTTTCTTCCTTTTTGGAGATTTTTTGCTTTTTTGGAGGAATTTTGGATATTTTTTGGAGGAAAAGAGGGTTTTATGGCCTTTTGGAGGCATTTTAAGCCTTTTGGAGGATTTTTAGATGGTTTTATGGGTTTTTGATGGAAATATGGTAGGAAAATGGACAAATGAGCCATGTAATGGGGTAGATGAGGTAGTGAACCTTTTTTGGGTGTTAACACCATTGATATCAGAATGTATCAGCCCCAAGATGCATGTAGCTCAGTTTTCCTTCCTCTGATCAAATTTGTACTCAGGGTGCTTTCCAACCACACAGCCCTTGCAAATTCCAATGGTTTCCTTGATAACCGGGAGACCTTCAACCATGGATTTTTTCTGTAATTGCTGTAAGTATTTGAAATTGAGATGGCCAAACCTCTCATTCCATAGCCTATTAACTTCATTTCCATGACTTAGTAGAGTGGTGGGCTTTGCATCCGCCACAAAGTGGGAAAACTCATAGGCTTTTGCATGATGGTTTTCAAGGCCTTTGGCAACAAGTTTTCCGGATTCAAGTTCCATTATCTCAACACCATTTGGGATGAAAGGTACTCTCTTAGGCACTCCTATATGTGTCATCTGATAGACACTAAGGAGATTTGATTCCAGAGATGGTACATACAAAACATTTGAAAAATAGCCATTCTCAAGATCAACCGTACCTTTTCCTTCTGAAATGATGGTGGAGTCATCTCCCATGTGGATGGGGATGGATTTTCCAGTCTCCAAGGATGAGAAGGAGTCTCTTTCAGCCATTATGTGGTTTGAAGCTCTAGAATCAATCAATATTTCTTTGGACTTTGAATTTCTTTCCATGAGGGCATGACCTCTTTGATGATGTGGTTCCTGATCTTGCTGATCTCTCCTCTGAAATATTTCTGGAAGATTGATGTGATTTCTCTCAAGGAGAGAGGTAGATTCATCAAGATTCTTCTTTATTTAGGCATGTTCAGGGTGGAAGCCCTTCCCGCATTATGAAAATTTGAATTTTTCCTTTCCATGATGCCCTTTTCCTTTGTTCTTCTTTGACTCAAAAGACTCATCACACTACCGGTTTTCAACTTTAGGCTTAGGAGATTTGAATTTAGTTTTTGGGTTATTCTGCTGCTTTCCTTTACCCTTCAAATCTTTGGGCCCCAAGACATGGAGGGCTTGATCACGGGAGGATCTGATGATCCCCATCTGGACAAGCTTATCATGTTCACTTGTTAGGGACTCAATGAACTCATTGAGTGTAGGCATCTTCCATCCAAGGGTTGTGAGATTCCTTGCACGGAATGTAGAGACAAAAACTAAATAATCAGCTCCAAGTTTGTAGAGTATGGTGAGGATGAGCTGATCATCCTCCTTCTCCACTTTGCATTGCTTCAACAATAAGACAATGTGCTTGAAATTTGTGAAAAAGTCATTCGAGGTCTCGAAATTGGAAGGCTGGAGAGACATCAATTCATTTTCAAGCTGGTAAACTCTCAAATCATCCTACTTTCCATACATGGTTTCCAATTTCTCCCAAATTTCCTTTGGAATCTTCAATCCCAAAATATGGAAAAGAAGATCCTGAGAAACAGAGAGACACAAGAATCTGAATGCTTCATCCTTCTTGTTCAAGAATCTAGATTTGTCTATTGTAGAACCAGGATCTTCTTCAGTGTCCATGGTGAGCCTATAGATTCCTCTGGAACATAGCTGGATCTCCATGTCTCCTTTCCATTAGTGAAAATTAAATGGAGTCAAAATATCTACTGAAGAGGCCATTTGAATCTACTGGAGTGAATGCTTCACCTGTAAAAAACCTAAAAATCACAACAAAAAGGGCAATTTAAGGTTGGACAGCCTGCACATTTTAGGCTTTCATCACACCCAGCATAGTAAATCAAGTAAGCTTGATCAAAAAGTTCCTTACTTGGAGTATTAAGTGGTAAGCCTTGGCTTCTGGTGCAGTGCTGGATTTTTGAGCTATTGCTCAATTTTCATGCAAGATTTGTCAAAAAGCTTGTTTTTGAGAGATCTGATCTTCGTCCCACCGTGAGCTCTGATACCATATTGATCTGTCATAGTAATCTAGGGACTAAACACAAGTCTCATCAAATATTAATAAAAATAAGGCATGAAAATGGTGTAATTGTGCTACAAAATGAGTAGCGGCTCTGTATATTCACACAAAGAATGAGTAATACAATACAATGATCATGCTGCAAGCATGAATGACAAAGAAATTTGAATTCCCAAGGAGGTCATTTGAATTGAATGAGTCAAGATTAACTGAATGTAAGCCATAGTCAACACTCAAGTTAACCACTGATCAAAACCCTATTTGACTCAATTGAGCCCTAACTGAAGTCAGAGTGTAATAAATGACTAATTCTAATTGAAAGTAGGCCAGACACATGTCATAGCAAGCCAACCAACAAGTGGTAGCACATCAATGACTCAAATGAAACCTGATGAGGTTAATTGAAGTGTAACTGAACATGAAAAGTGGTTGGAGGTGCCCCTGTTGACTCTAGTTCATTAAATAATCAATAAATAATCAATTTAATGAAGGAAGGCACCTTCACCACTATGTTTAACTGATTGTAGCCATTAGTTACCAATATGGGGCATTAATGACACTCATATCACCCCTAGAGTGATCCAGTTAGCCTTTTTGACTATAGGATAAGGCTAAGTTAGCCTCCTTGACTGAAGGTAGGCGTGGTTGTGATCTAGCAAATGTCATCTAGTGCTCCTCTGATGTCAATTAAGTTAATAAAACTTAGGATAGTGGTTTAACTAGGTCTAATTGACCAAAATGAGTGTGTATGGTGGTAAATGTCTCCAACAAAAGGTGTTGTTAATCACACTTCAAAGGTATACATGTTTTCCTATTTTCTACCCTACTCAAACCCCTCTGCTCTTCTGATTCATGCTAATGAGGAAAGAAATATTTGGCATGAAATATTTGGCCATATTAACTACAAGTATCTTTCTAATTTGAGTGAAAAAGATATGGTAATAGGGTTACCTAAGATCAAGTTTTCCAAGGGAGTCTGTCAAGTTTGTATCCTAGGAAAACACCCAGAGAAGAAATTTGAGAGAGCTAGTCATGAGAGAACCTCTGCACCTCTTGAGTTGATCCACAATGACATTGCTGGTCCATTTCCTCATATGTCCATGATACAAGCCAAATATACACTGACATTAATAGATGACTTTTCCAGGTATTGTTGGGTTTACTTCCTAAATCATAAGTCTGAAGTTTTTGACCTTTTCAAAGTCTTTAAAGCCTTGGTTGAAAACCAGTATGGGAGGAAACTCAAGATCCTCAGATCTAACAATGGTGGTGAGTACATCAAGTATGAGTTCATTCAGTATTGTAAATATGTAGTTATTCATATGCAACATTCAATCCCTTACACACCACAGCAAAATGGTGTTGTTGAGAGAAAGAACAGGTCACTGAAGGAGATGGCAAACTGTATGATGCAGGCTAAGACTTTGCCACCAAATTTTTAGACCGAGGCTATAAAATGGGCATCCTACATCCATAATAGGGTGCCTCATAACCATCTTGATGGTATGACTCCTTTCAAATCTTGGAGTGGGCACAAGCCAGATGTGACCCATTTCAATATTTTTGGCTCAAAGGCTTGGGCTAGAATTCCAACTGAAAAGAGAAAGGATTTGCAGCCCCAAAGCCAAGAGTGACTATTTGTTGGGTATTCTGAATATTGAAAATGGTACAAGCTGATCAACTTGAGCACTAACAAATATTTCATTGAAATAAGTGTTCATTTACAATAAGAGCCTTTAGTAGCAGTTGAAGTTGGAGAGTCTTCTTCACCACCAGATCCATTGATTGTAAGTGGAGTGACTAATGAGTTTGTTTATTCTGATATGTCTGATAATGATGATTTGATTTCAGATCCTAACAGTCCTACAAGACCAAAATGGGTAGCAAAGACCATTCATGCACCTGGGGAACTAGCTGGAAATCCTAGTGACACTAGGAGGACTAGATCTCAGTTTGAGAGTGCCCTTTGTATGAAAGATCCCTTATTTGATGAGAAGTGATATCTGATGGTTGAATCATATCCATAGAAATATGAAGATGCATCACATGATCCAAGATGTCAAACATCCATTAAATAAGAATTCAGCTCGCTCCAGAAGAACAACACTTGGGAACTGATTGATATTCCCTCAAGGAGGAAGCTAGTTCAATGTAAGAAGGTTTTCAAGACTAAGTTTTCTGCTGATGGTTCACCTTTGAAATATAAGGCAATATTGGTAAACAAGGGCTACTCACAGGTACATGGTATTGAATACAATGAAACCTTTGCACCAGTGGCAAATATGGACTCCATAAGGCTATATTTAGCCATTGTAGCTTCGAAGTAGTGGGAGGTACATCACATGGATGTGAAGTGTGATTTCCTAAATGGATATCTCACTGGAGATATATACATTCATAAACCTCAAGGGTTTTTTTCTAATCCATCTTTTGTGTGCAGGTTAAAGAAATCATTGTATGGGCTCAAGCAAGCCCCCAGAGCTTGGTATACCAAGATTGATGGATTTCTGCTGTCATTGAGTTTTATTCAATGCAATTCTAATACTAATGTTTATTTGAAGATAATTCATGGTTCTTTGATTATTATTGTCTTGTATGTGGATGACCTTCTAATTACAGGAAGTTCAAAGAAACAGATTGCCTCCTTGAAGGATGCAATGAACCATGAATTTTCTATGACTGATTTGGGATTGTTGAGCCAATTCTTGGGTCTCGAAATTGCTCAATCGCAACATGGAATCAAAGTACATCAGTCCAAGTATGCCTTATATTTTCTAAACAAGTTCAACATGAAAGATTGCAAACCAAGCAAGATTCCTTTCCTTTCAAGATTTAAGCTTGAAGAAGTAGGTTCTTCTCCTATGGTAAATAATACATTGTATAGGCAGCTACTTAGGTGTTTGCTTTATCTTGCACACACTTGAGCTGATCTATATTATGCAGTTAGTGTGGCTTCAATATACATGGATCAGCCTCATGAGATCCATTGGAAAGAATCCAAAAGGATCCTTAAATTTGTTCAAGGAACAAGAACTCATGGGATCTTCTACAAAGATAAATTTGATCTTGATTTGATTGGGTTTACTGACAGTGATTGGGCAGGTGACAACACAGATCGAAATTCAACATTAGGATATGTGTTCATGCTTGCAAAAGGACCAATCAGTTTTTCAAGCAAGAATCAGAGTGCCATAGCACTCTCATCTACAAAAGCAAAGTACATAGGAGTTGTAAATGCAGCAACTCAATGTTTTTGCTTGCATGGAATACTTGGAGAATGTGGCTTCGAATTAGAGTTTTAAACTATTATCTACTGTGATAATCAAAGAACCATTCAAATTTGAAATGATCTTGTTTAGAGACAGTGAACCAAACACATTGAGATCGATATGCACTACATCAGAAAACTTGTGCATGATGGCACCATTCATCTACTCTTCTGTGCATCTTCAGAACAAGTAGTAGACATCTTCACCAAAGTTTCTTGTGAGAAGACATTCAGCAATCTCAAATCACTACTGGGGATTTCTGATCATGCTATGAAGCATGATTGATGACAATATTTTCAAATTTTGTTTTACTTTCCATGTTTAAGGGAGGATTTTACCACTGGGTTTTTGTCTCTTTCCTTGGTTAAATGGACATACAGTATGTAAAGGGTGACTAAACCTTGTTTCTAGGCCCTATAGTTTTATTCTATTTACTCATAAATTCAGGATTAATGGGGGGTTTTTAGAATAATCAACCCATAGTTGCCTACCTTAGAAATTAATTAAATCATTTTTGTCTTATTACCTAGTCTCCTAGATTCCACTCTATGCTAGTTGCCTTCTACATGTCATAGAAGTCAAAACTTGCTAAAACTGAGTCATGGAGTGCTTGGGAAACCTCCTATAAACCATATTTAGCATGTCTACTTTATTCTAGATCCTCCAAAGTGCATATCTGCTTTTTCTGTAAAGCTGCCTGTTTTATTGCGAATTAAGGAAAAAGGGAAAGCTAGACTAGGTGTAGTTGACTTTTTTTTTTTCCACATCATCCTCCGTCATTTTATCCTAATAAAATAATTTATGAGTTGTCTTTCCATCCCTTATTAGCTTTCCTACTTTACTTTTCCAATTCGTGAGCATCCTAGTGGATTTGGAAACTGCTTTATGCACCTATGGGGGATTTGACTAGAATTAGTAAGCCTACTTTTTTACTATTTTGAATGGCATCCTTATGCATTTGAATATCTCATGTAATTATATATTACAGCATCCTATTACTTCACAAGGTTGGATATTGTACACTTATTCAATACAGATTAGTGCTATGCTCCAATTTCAGTCTCCTTTGATGTTAATTTTGCATGTTTGATTAGCAATTTTGTGAGTGTAATTGTTCTATCACTTGGGTTCAGTTTCCACATTGGATGTGGTAAAAGGATTATTTTGTTGAAATCAAAGAGCTAGGATAGACTCATCTTTTCATTTTCTTGTATGCTTGGTTTTAAATTTTTTTGGAAAGAGTGTTGTTTGAGAGCTTAACATCAGTTAGATCTCAGTCTTATTGTTTGATAAATATGAAAAGAAAGACTTGGTTGATTTGCTTCTTGTTTTCATTTTTCATTAAATTTGTGAAGGAATTTTTTCTTTGAAAAATAATTTTTTTTGTTGAGACTTGTTCATATTTTTTGTTTGAGGACGAATTATTCGACCTCTGATTAGCATCGTCAACTTTTAGATATCCATTTTTATTCTCTTTCTTTTACATTCTAATCTCATGAAAAGAAAAATATTAGTGGTTTTAATACATATCTTTCTAGTTTTAAAAGGAAAAATTGAAAAAGTGTTTATTATGTCGTTGAGTGTTTTTTGTCTTTCATCTTAGAAAAAGAGATATTACCCTATTTTGCTTTATTTCAAAAACTTAGTTTGAAGTTTGTTGCTTGTTTCTCTTTCTCAGAAAAATATTTGTTTGGTGTAGTTATTTGGGGAAATTTTTGGTTTCAAACTGAAAATTGAAAAGAAAAATACTCTCTCCTTCCTGTAGATAGGCATGTCTTGAATGGTAAATTGAAAGTATTTGCATTTCATATTTTCATGGATTTACATTTCTGTCAGAACTGCATGCATTCACCTAACCGCTCAAGTTAAAATTAACGATAGTTATAGGTATAAAATTGTATAGAAATTTGAGTGATAAGTTAGTGATGTGTTTTGGCATCGTAAAACATAGGACATGTTGTTATTTGCTTGCACTGCAACCCGAGACTCGTGCGGTTCTTCCATGTACGGTCGGTATATCGAACAACGTTTCACATACCCTTGAGGTATATAGAAAGGTAATTCATGTACTCAATTGTATATCGGAAGTTCCCTTTTGGATGATTGTGCATTAGAAAACACTACTACGGATTTGAGCTCCCGCGTACCTGTTAGAATTTTATCATTCAAGCTAGCATTATGTTAGGATATTTAACTGAGATAATAACAAGTATAGAAATCAAACACAAGAGACAATGAACACAATGTTTTTCCTCGGGGAAAACATAAATGGATAAGACCCCGCAACTTCCTCAGAGATAGAATCAAAACCAAAAGTAAAACCCCAAAACAGTAACATGATCTCCCGACAACAGTAGTCTCTTTCTTTCTAGCCCTAGCAACTTCTTCTCCCTAAGCTATGCGCTACAACTGAGTGTGAGTGAGTGTGTGATAATTATAGTGCCTCACTCTCTATTTATAGTAATTCCTAACTTGACAATAACTCACTAGGTTTGACTTCACTAGGAGAGTCTAATAACCCTAAGGCCCCGGAATTGCAGGGACTTTAACCCTTGATCAATAGGAGGGTTACCCATAATGACATGCCATGACCTGTTTACATTATAGAAACTCTTGATCAAAACATTGGGGCATGACATGACTCAATTACATCACAAACACTTCCTGGAATAAACATCGGGGAACAATACATAAGATATACAAGTGAATACATTCCAAAGTTACAATTACATCAACACTCCCTCTTAATTAGGAAGGTATTCTCTCGACACAATTTATTAGCACAACTATTCTTCTTTGTATCATCTGGATCATCATCAAGTTCTCGTCATCTTCAAGTCATCTTCATCTTTAGGTCATATTCATCTTCAAGTCATCATCATCTGGATCTGGATCATCACTCGATCTGGACCATCATCACTGGATCTAGATCATCACTGGATCTGGATCATCTTTGTTGGATCAACATCACTGGATCTAGATCATCACTACTAGATCATCATCAATGTACCTGGATAATCATTGGATCTGGATCATTATCACTGGATTTGGATAATTACTCGATCTGGATCATCACCACTGGATCTAGACCATCACTGGGTCAACATCACTGGTGCTATCTCATGATTCTTCTCGTCATGGGAAGTTCTACAAAGTCAGCCCTTTTTCATGCTAGTTGTAGGCCTAGCCTCCATGTAGGTCTTCTTCAGTGCTTATATCTAACCCTAAGTTAGAATGGCCCGCCCAACACTTACATCTGATCTTGACTCGTCAGAAAGGAACTCCCAACACTTACATTTGACCATGAGAGAAACACATCCACCATCATGTCAGAATGGCCCAACCCTTACATTTGACCATGGAAGGAACTTAATCCTCTTACCATGTCAGAATGGCCTAGCCCTTACATCTGACCATGGAAGGAACTTAATCCTCTCACCATGTCAGAATGGCCTATCCCTTACATCTGACCATGGAAGGAAATTAATCCTCTCACCATGTCAGAATGGCACAACCCTTACATCTGACCATGGAAGGAACTTAATCCTCTCACCATGTTAGAATGGCACAACCCTTACATCTGAACTTGACTCGTCAGAAAGGCTCTCAGTACCAGACTGAGGGTTCCTGGTAACTGACCAGGTGCCTCCATTAAGAGAATGGAAATAGCCCTTATATATGATCAAGTGGGAACATATCCCTCAATCACATTAGAATGGCCTTACACTTATATCTGATCATGTGAGACTACATCCCACAGTCATATCAGAATGGTCCTCAGTCCTAGGCTGAGTATTCTTGGTAACTGAGCAGGTACCTCCATTCAGAGAATGGAAATAACCCTTATATCTGATCAAGTAGGAACCAATACTATAGTCATATCAGAATGGCTCAACACTCATATCTGATATGGAAGGAACCAATCCTGTCACCATGATAGAATGGATCAGCCCTTATATCTGACCATGGAAGGAACCTAATCTTCTCACCATGTCAGAATGGCTCATGGAATCATCACTTCCCCTTGGAGGGAACCTCGATCTGGAGAACACCAAGCTTCTCCCTAAAGTACTCGAACTTCACTGTAGCCAATGGATTCATCAACACATCAGTTATCTGTTCATCGATTGTAACATACTGGAGCTTCACTGCTCCTCTTTGCACCATATCCTTGATATAGTGATACTTGATATCGATATGCTTCGACTTGTCATGGAACACCGAGTTCTCTGTCAACTTCACACAACTCTTGTTGTCACAGTATATACAAGTAGCATCCAACTAGAGATCACTGTAAATCAGACTGTAGCTTCCTCAGCCATACTGCCTCACAACTAGCTGAACAAGCTATGACATACTCTACTTCAGTTGTACTCAGTGCCACACAGGAGTGCTTCCTACTAAACCAAGAGATCACAACTGATCCCATACTGAAGCAACACCCTAAAGTGCTCTTCCTATCAATGGCACTTCCTGCCCAATTTGAATCAACATAACCCTCCAGGTTAATCTTCTGATTTTCCTCATACTTGAGCCCATAATCAACTGTACCCTTCAGGTACCTCAGAATATGCTTTGTAGCAATCAAGTGAACATGTATCAGATCTGTCAGGAACTGGCTCAAGGTGTTCATAGAAAATAAAATATCTAGTCTCATGTTCATCAAGTACATCAAGGACCCAATCATTCGATGATACATCATAGCATCAATAGCTTCTGATGAAGCATCACTCAATATATTCAGGTTTGATGCCATAGGTGTGGTCATGGCCTTGCAGTCCATCATCCCGAATCTCTTCAGGATATCTACCATATATTTCCCTTGCCCCAGGGAAATTCCATATGCATTCTTCCACACCTCCATGCCTAGAAAATAATGCATCATACCCAAGTCCTTCATTTCAAACTCGGCAGTAAGGTTCCTCTTCATATCAGCAATCAACCCATCCTTACCTGTTACAAACAGATCATCTACATATAGTAGGAGCATCACTAGGTTGCCATCTTCAACCTTGTAGTAAAGGTTGGAATCTACTTTACTCTTGGTAAATCCCAAACTAGATAGAAAGCTGTCAATTCTTCTGTACCATGTCCTAGGTGCTTGTTTCAAACCATACAGGGCTTTCTTCAATCTACACACATGAGACTCCCTATCATGTGTCTCAAAACCGAGTGGCTGCTCCACATATACTTCCTCTTCCACTACACCATTCAAGAAATCAGTCTTGACATCCATTTGGTGTATCTTCCATTTCATTACTGAAACTAGAGAAAGAACTGATTTGATGAAAGTGTATCTGGCTACAGATGAAAACCTTTCTTCATAATCTATTCCTTCTTTCTGGGAGAAGCCACGAGCCACAAATCTTTCTTTATATTTTTCTATGCTATCGTCTGCAGCATGCTTGATCTTGTAGATCCATTTGGAAGTTACAACAGACTTCCCTTTTGGTGTTGGGATTGTTACCACCTAAGTTGTACTTAGTGGTTTTTTATCAAGTGATCCTGGTGAACCAGACAAAGATTTTTTGTTCAGACTTCAAAAGACCTTCAAAAGTGCTTCTGGGAAGTGCTTGTTGTACTATATCACATGTTCTTACCCCCTTGGGGGAATTGTAATAAATTTCCTAGCATGATAGTGTCTATAAAAGACTCGGTCTCTTAGAATTCATTTTTCAATCCGATCAGCCCAGGGTGTTTTTTCCCTTGGTTATTATTGGTTGTTGAATAAACGACTGATAATTTCTGAGTTTTTCACTCCATACCTCCAAAGTTGGGGTGGTCGGCTTGGAATTTAGGCCTATTGAGGTTATTAGAGTCTATTTGTCAATGTATAAACATGTTAGGAATCATGTTCAAGTCATATGAACATGTCTAAGTCCCCCTAGGTTTTTTCAACTTTTTTATTTTTTTTAATTTTTTCAGTATTTTTTATTAAAATTTAATTCTTCCAAAACATAGGCTATTTTTTAATAGTTTAATTGGAAAAATTGGTTTTGTAATAAAAGTGGGCCAAATAATCAATATCAGTCATGTAGGTGCTCATTTTCAAGCTAAGAGCACCATGTAAACCCATGGACCCACTATTTCCTAGTTTTGAGTGATTTTCCATCACTCAGGTCAGAAAGCCCCAAAAAATTATTTATTGATTATTTTAATTAATAAATTAATGAATAATGGAGCAAATCCAGAATCATAGATCAGTGGATTCTCAACCAATTTGATTGAAAACAATCAGATCTGAACTAGATTGACTGGATCTGACAAATCCTTGACTGAAAGAGGTGATCTGGACAGATCCAGAGTTTAAATTCAGCATCCTTTATGGGGAATTTCTCCCTCCCTCTTTCCTCCACATGTTTGGGCTCATCTGGATGAGTTTTGGTGGATGCTTCAGTCAACAGGTTGAGGTGGCAGTCAAATCAGCCGCCCGATTGATAGTTGCTCTCAGTGAGACTCATATTTGGCTCAGCTAGACACAGATCAGGAATTGATGGACTCTTCTTCAGCTGCAATGGTCTATCTCCTTGGGATTTGCACCCCCTGGGCTGGATCTCCTTTTTTTGTATAAATAAAGCACATGTTGCCTCTTCCAAGCTAGTTAGAGTTGGATTTAAGGGATTGCTATTGTAATACTATTGTAATATTTTTATTGTTGGAATAAATAAGCTTTGGATGCCAAATGGTGTAATGCCCTCATGTGTGTGTATTAAGCATTGTCTTATGGCTATTGATGTTGCCGGCTTTTCTCTCAATTTCTGCATCTGAACCCTGTCTGGCTTGAACAATTCAGATGAATCAATAGGAGTATAGTTGGACAAGTAAGGTTACTTGTTTTTTCTATATCTCATCTCATATATGTTTGAGGATCTAGATTATACATGTTTAATAAGTTTATTTGCATGTAATTCTTGTCTCTTTTTCTTATATATATATATAGATCTCATGAGGTTTCATGCAGAATTGTGTGTTTAGCTTTCAGGTAGCAAGGATTGGATGAGCTGTGGATCTATTTTGACTCCACTGTACATCCAAAAAATTTGTGAAGGCATTGCCCCTCTGTATTCCACTAACAAGTTTCCATTGCAGATCCATCCAACAATGGGCCTTTCCCCTTCTCTTCCTCCTTTCTATTAAAATCAATCTTTCGGTTACCTGTCTCTTCCTCTTATGATCATATCTAGTTCTAATAATTGAATATATATTGTTATATCTATTTTATAAGAGTTTTGCTGCTTAGATCTATAATTTCATAAAGAATATCAGTTCATAAAGATAGATCTAGGTATAGGAAATTCATTTTTTCTGCAAGTAGCTAAAGCATAGATCTAAAGCTCGCTCATAAGGTAGCTTCCTTTTTTTTCTTCAAAGATTTAAATTCTGAAATAAAAGTGCACATCTCATTGGATTCCTAAACATCAAGACAAGATCCCAAGGAAAGCTTGCTTTCCTTGGTTCCTTTTTGCAGAAATTAGATTACCACTGTTTAACAATTTTTACTTAGTTTTTTTTTTGGTAATTAGCGTGGTGACCCAAAACACTTTTAAAGTGTGTTTGGGCACATTTGATTTTAATTTATCACTGTTTTTTATTAGTTCTAACATAAAAGAGAAGGATAATTTGCCAAATTTCCAACTCTTTGACGAACCAGAGCTTCCCAGAAGCTTCCCCCACTGCTGTGTTTTAATTCAAGATTGTTACAAGCTTGTTGTAAGCCTTTGGATCCCAGTAAACAAGGAACAAAGTGCATCAATTTTAATTTTATGATATTGTAAATCGCTGCTAATAAAAAGAACATGTCCTTTCGAATAGGCTCTTTCGAGCCTATTCACCATCCCCCTTGGGGGGATTTATGTCCGTGTTTCTTTTTTGCTTTTCTTTCCTTTTTTTTGCAAACTAGCATAGTTCTAATTTGCAGGGTAGTATAATTTGATTTATTATCAATTTCATATTCCATATTTGATATTTCAAAGTAATCTTAATACTTACCCCACGACTTTCCGATTGACCCGAAAGGGGAAAGAGATGCGTGGTAGGACTAATTAGAAAACAAGAATTGTATATCTATGTTTTCCTTTTCATCAATTATTTCATAAGATATTATAAAATGAACCCCTCCTTGATTCCCCGATTGATATCATCTTGGATTGAAAGAGGTTCCTTGAGGGTTTTTTTTTTAACAAGAACACCCATCTCAAAATTTACTAAAATTGACAAGACTCCGGTGTGTATGCTCTGCACTTGGCTGTGGTTCATCCGATCAGTCAAGATGTATCAAAAGCACTTGAGTGACTAGAATAATTAGGATTCACTCTCCCAAATTGACAAACCATCAGGTGAAAATCCAACACCTAGATCAAACCATTACGGTGGAAAAATACCCAAAGGAAGCGGGAACTCCTGAAATGTGACCGCGGGGCGCTGGTCTCTGTCACACCCTAACGGGTACATTATGAACAATAGCCCTAGAGACTCCATTCAGCCCACATATTCCTTGCGAATATCCATGAAGGTTTAGTTTTGGACATAATCCAAGTACTCTTGGGTATATCTGGAGTCCACCCCTTCGCCTAATTTTAATCAACTCATATTTCACATTAACTTAAAATGTACCAAGAGGAAATTGCAAAACATTCACTCCAAGCACATGTAAGTACATTGATTATCTTTTGAATCCATTTTAAGGCACTGGCTATTTTCTTTCTATATAGATATATTGTGTCTCTGCATTGTGCTTTCGTGCGCTCATTTTGTATCTTGTCATCTATGGTTGTTTATGGTTAAAATTCAAACTCCTAAGTAACTCATTCAATTTAACATCACTGTAATAAATAATTTTGCCTTAGTAACTTAAAAGGGTCTACCCCCCTTGGCTTCGTTAGGAGTTGAGCCTAAACAAAGGAGTCAAGAATAAGGTGACAACCTTGACTCGGGACTTGCCCCCAAGGACACACAGAGTGGCTTGAATATTTCTGCCATGTGACCCAGGTGTGTGAAAGGTGGCAACAGGGACAACATCCCAAACATCGTTCTTCATGATTAATTGATACTCTTCGATCATAGAATCCTTCCATTCTTTCCTTTATGCCGCTTCTTCATAGTTGGAAGGTTCTTTATCGATAAAATCACATAATAAGGCTACATACCCTGAGCAGGACCTGGTGCTCTTTCTTTCTCTATGATTCTCTTCTGGAGACCCATATATTTATGCACCTTGGATAGCTTCTCATACCCAAGCAGGTTCCTCTTATGAGGATTCTTCTCCTGAGGTGGATCTACATGTTCTTGAGATTCTTCTAATTCTTGATCTTCTACTTGAATTTCTTCGTTCATGGTTATGTCATGAATTCTGGCTGCTTCTATTTCTTCAGGTTCTTCAGCAGGCCTCTTTCTGGAATTTTTGTAAGCTAAGTCTTCGTCAAATGTTACATCCCTGCTGATGTCGATCTTCTTGAATCCTAGGAAGTATATTATGTAATCCTTCGAGCGTTTAGAGTATCCCACAAATATACCCTTCTTTCCTGAAGGATCTAACTTTGTCCTTTTTTTAACCCAAAAATCCCCCAAATAGCTCTCAATGGCCTACACCACCCAAGGACACCATCTCACAACACTCATTTCACCCCATAAGACCTTCCATTTGACCCCCACACCTCCAAAAGAGCCCAACGATGAAGGAAAGGGATAAAAACCCCCAAAAGAGACCAAAATAGACCCCCAGGAGCTAAAGCCCTCAAAAAGGGGCTAAAACCCTGAAAGGGACTAAAATTAGGGTGAAAGGGGCTAAAGGCCCAAAAAATGGGCTAAAGCCTTGACCAAGGGCTTAAAACCCTAAAACCCCTCAGAAAAACTATATAAGGAGGGTGAGGGGTCACTCTCAAAACACTCCTCACTTGCCTATTGTTATGCTGCCTGTGGATGCTTTGAGACCTCTTGCTCTCAAACCACCCACTCTCCCTCTCCTCCATCTCCATCTCATCAAGTCATTGCTTCCCAACCAAGAGAGAGGAGCTCCCATGAGCTAGGGCATGGTGGCCCATTTCCACCTAAGTGAGGTATAATCTCTTTTTATGTTTTGTTTTATTGTTTTTACTCTCTAACCGTCATCTCTATTTGCAGGTTTTTCATTGCCATTGTTTGCAGGTTTAGTAGCTTAGGTTTATTTTGCAGGTTTTGGAGGCAGAACCCTAACCCACTGTGTGTAGAGGGGTTCACAAGGTCTACATATCCATATTTATTTCTGTTATTAGCTCTTAGATTTAGTTTACAGTAGCTACCATTTACTTAGTCTTCCTTAGAATAGCTTGGTTTCAATTCACAGCTCTGTTTTTACCATTTATCATTCCATTTTTTACTGTTTTATAAGGGTAGGAACCTACCCTTGTGCCCTATAGGCACAAGGGAGCCATTTCTTCTCCTGTAGCAGGGACAAATCCTTGCTACAACTTTTGCAACTCCGTTGGATCGATCCCACAGGATCCCTGGGAAAAAAAATTCAATTTTTCAAGTTTTTCAGTTTTTACCCTAGTTTTCAGAAATCTTAGTTTAGATATGTTTAAATCTACTTTATTTCCTATTTCTGTCAATGCTGAAGCCTCTTCTAGGCCGAGCTGAGTCAGACTAACCCCAGTACCAGTTACTGTTGGCTAGATCTAACCCTCCCTCACCAAAACACCCCTTTCAGGAGCAGGTCGCTCTTATCGGGGGAAAATGTGAGACAAGGCACACTTAATCCCTAGATAGGTGCACCCAAGGTGCACTTAATCCTCAGACAGGCACAACATTAGGCCAGGAGCTGAAGTTGCAACTGTTTTGGCATTTTGTACAACCCCCTCACTCATTTCTAGAAAAATCTTGCGCCCCCCTCGCAGGATTTCGTCAGAAATGTGCGACCTATCACACAGAAGTTGTTTTTAAGTTTAATTAACACTAATTTTCCATTTCAAAGGACTATCAGTGCGGCCTAGCCACCTCAGTCTACCATTGTAGGTCTCTTTTAATTCCAGTTTTCATTTTCTACAAATAAATCCATGAACAAAGTGTATATGTTAAATCAATTATTTAGGTTTAATAAAATGAACTATCCTAACTAAAATTAACCATCTTGCCACCCCCTTCCTCCTCTACCCAGTCATCACCCTCCGGGGTATTATGGGATATGAAAAAGGGCAAGCTCGTATAGATCTAGGCACTCCATGGTATTTTTCCTAAACCACTAAAACCAAGTGACCTGGAAGGTAGAGGGGGTAGAGAAGGAGGGCTTCTCACAGTGCTAAGCGTCCTCCCTATTTCCCAACCTAGCACTTGGGAGGTGACCTGAGGATCTACGGATGGGCTTGGTCCCATTGTGTTGAGAGCCCAACACCTTCTCTTGGTTGAAGAAGAATCTCACTGAGAGGTAGACATTTAGTTAGGCCAACAATTCAGGGTTAATCACCATATTTGCATACAAATTTTTGTTTATGTTTGAATACAAAACCGTGATATGATCTCTACCATGAATTCATAAACCATATTGCAAACCAAATACCAGAAAAAACAAGCATACCGACACACCATACCAAATAATTAACCCAACTCAGTTCAAGACGCTGAGTAAGCCTTAAACTTTACCAAATTTACACTAAGTTCAATCAATTATGCAGTCTTTGAGGACATAAGTCCCTAACTGGTTTAACTGTGGGAAGTACTTGGGATTTTCCCAGAAACGCGTTGTGAGGAGTACCACAGGAACCCCAAAGTAGCTGGCCGTTGAGAGGAATTGCCAAGCAAAATGGGAAACGACCCCTTCCAATTGAGTAGAACCACCCATGAGGAACAAGCCAAGCACTGTCTTCTAGTAGTCTTGGTGGCCAAGAGACCACCTTCAGCCAATAGGAAGCCATTGAAACCAGGGTCCAAATTTCATACCCACCAGTTTCATACACCAAAGCGAACACAATTGATCCTCCATGATCTTCCTCACGCCTAAGAGGCGAACCACCACCATTTGGAACACTCAGCCGGCACCGTCGTAGCCATTCTCAGTGATCTCCCACACCATCAGAAGGCCACACAACCTCTAATTCTGATTCAGAACCATATTAGTCTAAACTAGACCTCCACACCGCATCATCTAGCCCCATGGCTACCGCAAACCCAGATCCATTTTTCATCCTAACCTTAGCAAGTGGAACCATTTCCACTTCACAACCTATCACCCACAACATGGCAAGCAGTCCAAGCACAGTCATGCATACTGTCATTAGCCAATTTACACCACTAATAGCAACCATTCAAGCTATCCCAATGGTAACACATGGGGGCAATGGCCCCTCCACACACATTGTCCCCCCTGCCACAGAGGGGGGCAGTGCACCGACCACTCACATTTCCCCTACCACCACGCATGGGGGAAATTCCCCCACCACCTAAACCATCCCACCCATAACACTTGGGGGAATTGGCCCATCCGCCATGGTGCCACCACAAGCACCCCCAGCTGTGCAAATGCACTATGCACCTGCAAACCCCACCCCCATTGCAGCCCCATCCCACATCAACTTAGTGTCAAATCTACCCTTCATGGCTTGTTTGAACTTTCCTGACTTGGATAGATTAATGAATGATCCCATCCACCACTAAGTTTTCTGGCCACCCATGCCAACTAAGCTACCATCAAACATCCCAAAGTTTGAAGGCAAAGCCGGGGAATGTCCCCAAAATCATATAATGACATTCCATCTATGGTGCTCATCTAATAGCATTGTAGAAGACTCCATCAGGCTGAGGCTGTTCCAATGCACCCTTACAAGTGCCACGACCAAGTGGTACATTGAGCTGCCACAAGCCAAGTATCCCGACTTCAACTCCCTAGCCTTCATGTTCCTACATTATTTCCAACTCCCTGTCAGATATGATGAGGGGCTGGAGATCCTGTTATCCTGTCACCAAAAGACCACCACTCACATCACTGATCATATCCATGAGCAACGGCGACGCCGTAGCTTGTGTAAGATCCAACTTGATGACAGGATATTCTTGGATTGGTTCCTCAAGAGTTTGCTTCCGCCCATCGCAAAGGACGTCACATCTGAACGTCCCCAATCTGAAGAAGAGGCCATATTGAAGGCCCAACAATTTGATCTCATTTACGGCCAGTCTGGATACTTGTATGCTTTCATTCCAGATGCTCCTCATTCGAGTACCTCCTACTACGATGCATCAGGGGCATCCCATGTAGTAGAAGGCATGATAGGGTCAGTCTCCCAACAACCACAGCCTCATTCGACACCACTTGTCATTACACCCCAACCAAGCAACACTGCTAATGTTGGTTACCAAAACCAAGCTCCGGACTATGCTAGGATGATGTCTCAGTTCGAAGCAAGAACCTCTTACGCACAACCTGCACCACTATAGTAGGCTTAGGCCATGGCTTGGCCAACACAATAGTATGTAGGGAAAATGCCCACATTTGTGGCACCACCACCCCCACAAATATACTATGCACCACTGATGCAACAAGTTCAATCCCCCGCCCCCGCTCCACCCGCTCCACTCGCCCCATTAGGACAAGTGTTCTCACAACAAAACCATGCCAACGAGCCTGCCCCTAACAATCAACAAGGGAAAGCTAGAAATAATTGGCCCCACAACCAAGCCAATAACCAACCGCAGGGAGGCGATTAGCAATCGAACCCTCCCAATAATGTCGCAGCTAACCAGCCAGCCCAAAACCCCCCATGACAGAATGCACCAAGACACAACGCTCCGTTGCACACAAAACAACCATGTACACTCTATGATGTCTATGGGCATTACACATTTGAGTGTCCCCTCATGGCTAGTGCTAAGGAGGCCATTCAAAATGAGGCCCAACAGGCCACCAATTACCCCACCCAAAACCAAACCAATCAGGCACCACAAGGACCTCCTCCCATGGTGCTTCAAAACCCACTACCAGTCCAAGGATTGGTGGCAACCACTCCCCCTCCCCAGGCCAATCCCAATGCTCTGGGGGCACCACCCATGGCCGAAACAGGTGTTCACCACCTGATGACCATGACCACTGAAGAGATCAACTTACAGACTAGACAAAATCAGTACGGTACCACCACCGAACCTACTGACTCATCAATAGCATCCATGTCTAAGACAACCAACCTACCTCTCCAGTTACCCTCATTCCCATGCCCCCTCATACATAGAATTGCTAATAATGCCACAGCTAGAGTTGCAGTCAGCTATAGCACTATGGATGATTTGGCCCAAATGCCAACTTCCATGTCCACTCTTGAGGTACTTAAAATGTTCCCAATGCAGCAGAAAGCCCTACTAGATGCTCTATGGGCAGTGGGCCCCTCTGACTCCAAACTGATCACCTTTGATACAGAGAATAGAGAGCTGCACATGCCTTCCACTATCGCCTTCCAAATCTCGGTGTCCATCTGGAACTTGGTTGTGCACCGGTGCACAGTGGATGAGGGGGCATTCATGTGCATCATGTCTACCTTGGTTTGGCAGAAGCTTGGATCACCAATTATGCAACCGTCCTCCATGACTCTGTGGGATTATGATGGACACCCCACTAAATCCCAAGGAATCCTGTCCCATGTACCCATCACGTTAGCCGAGAAGATAGTCATGATCGACATCGAGGTCATCAACACTCAACTAGATTACAACCTCCTCCTCGGGAGGAGTTACATGTACACCATGCGAGCCGTAGCGTCAACTGTCTTCCACCTCATGATGTGCCCCCATGAAGGGAAGATTGTGATGGTTGACCAGCTCACCTACCATGATCCACAAGGGTTAACAATGCCTACCAACATTATCCCTACCATCACCACCACCGAGCCGCAAGGGGAGACTGCACATGCTAATATCATCCCTGCAACCAACACTGTGGTTGAAAACACACCAGCCTCCCCACTGTTGAATCTGGGCCTGGGTTGTTTACTGATCCCACCATGATAGCTCCTTTCCCATTAGTGTCACCACCACCGACACAAAAGAAAATTGCGGACTTGTGCATGGTCTCATCAAGCACCGCTGCACCCAAACAAAAACTGCAGCCATATCCCCAACCACAACCACAACAGCATCCACATCCGCAATTCCAATAGTAGCCACAACATCACCCACAGTGGCAGCATTACGCGCAGCCGCAACCACAATCTCACCCCCCCATGCAACCAGCTGGGAGTTATGTGGGCTCACCCCCTATCCACACAATTCCCTTCCTCTTTCCCCCACCTGGTGTCATGAACAAGCCGGTCATGGCCACCTTAAGCCCACCCAACTTTATGTTGAGGATCCCGGTGTGGTATCTATATCCACCAACTCAACCAGCAATGCCCTAGGTTGTGTTAACTCCGGTGCAACCTATTACAGTTGAGTCCCACCCCCCACCCAGTCCGCATAGGCCAACCGTCGCACCCGCACCTACACCACCCCAACCCAAAAGGGCTAGGGGAAAGAACACCAAAGCCACCAGAGAACCATGACAAGTTCCACCTTGTGCCATTTGCGAACAAAAGGGCCATCCAACTTAGGATTGCCCTGAAATCCCAGTGATCCGTGTGCATCTGGATGCCATGGATACAAATGAAAACATCCCCGTGGTTGAACTCCCAACCATGCCAGTAGTAAAGAACAAGGCATTAAGGACAAACCATGCTTGGGCCCTTTACAACTTGTATGGACATTACTCCCACCATTTCCAAGACTTACCCAAATTTTGAATGGCTCTTGCTGACCTCTGTCACCATTCCCTTGAGTCTGAGATCACCTTGATCGAAGAAGTTCACCCACCACCTCCTTCATCTGACACCATGTCCATTTACATGATGTCTAGTTCCCCCGACCAGGTGATTCCCATCTCCAACGATGGTCCATCAAAATTTTCACTTCATTGCTTCAACAATGATGAGGATATACTTGAAGCTCTAACCACCCCAGAATACCCATGGGACAACATGCACCATCGCTCGTTCTTCCTTCCGGAAGAGCTGGTGTCGCAATCCGACCAGTTTTTCATGGAGACCAAAGATTTCATCCATTGGAAGGTTGATTGGTTCAAGAACCCAATCCTAGCACCAGATACCTTCAAAGAAGGGAACATGGTGAACATTTCACCAACCATCAAGATCGACATCTCAATCAAATCTGAGATCGTTGAAGAAATCATGCTGGGGGCATCTTGCTCCCCAGAAGAGGTCGATGCCTACACCACCCTCTTCCAAGAATTCTGCGACATCTTCACCTGGTCATACACTGAAATGCCCGGCTTAGATCCATCCATCGTGGAACACCCATCAACACATGGCCTGATGTGGAACCCATCTGCCAGAAGCAATGGCCCATCCATCCATCCATAGTGGCTATGGTGAAAGCTGAGATAGAGAAGCTGTGTATAGCCGGCTTCATTTATCCCATTGCATACACAACTTGGGTTTCTAATCCTGTTCCCGTGAATAAGAAACAAGGTACCATTCGTGTTTGCATAGACTTCTGTGATCTCAATGGGGCATGTCGCAAAGGCAACTTCCCCACACCATTCATCGATGCATGTGCCATACATGAGTCCTTCTCCTTCATGGATGGTTTTTTCGGCTACAACCAAATCTAGTTCTGGAAAGAAGACCGTTACAAAACGGAATTCACAACCTCATTGGGAACATTCGCCTATCGATTCATGCCCTTTGGCCTCAAAAATGTTGGAGCCACCTTCTAGCGTGCCATGACATATTGTTTCCATGATTTAGTTCACATCATCTTGGTCTACTTGGATGATCTCACCGCTTGATCACAAAAACAAGCACAACATATAGATGACTTGCAACAAGTCTTTTCACATTGCTGCAAGTACAACATCTGCCTGAACCCCCTCAAGTGCATTTTATGTGTCCCAGTGGGCCGTTTACTTGGATTTATCATCTCTCACAAAGGCATAACAGTAGATCCTCTCAAATTTCAGGCCATCCTTGATCTTCCTTCCCAAATAACTCAGCACCAACTACAAATCCTATAAGGCAAGGCCAACTTCCTTCATCTCTTTGTGCCAGAGTAAGCAAAAAAATCCTATGGATTCATCCTCCTGCTCCGCACAAAAATCCCCTTTGTTTGGGATCAGTAAGCACAAGAATCATTCAAGGCACTCAAACAAGCCCTGGCTTCTACACCATTACTCTCACCACCAGATTTCACTCGAGACTTCATCCTTTATGTGTTGGCCTCAGAAAATGCCATTGCTAGAGTCTTGGTCCAAGAAGATGATGCTCGCCAAGAGCACGTGATTTACTACATTAGTTAGAAGCTAACAGGACCCCCATTATGATACTCACCCGAGGAGAAATTGGTCCTCACTGTTGTATTCTTGGCTCAAAAATTGCGCCACTACATCATGTAATTGCTAACTCAAAACCAATGTGTTACCTCTTAAGTTGACACCTTCTACAAGGGCGAGCAGCCAAGTGGGTATTCATCCTGCAAGATTTTGACCTAGAATTTGTGTCTCCCAAAAGCACAAAGGCACTCACACTGGCCACACTCATGACCGATTTTCCCCCATTAACTACATCATCACCCCACAAGGATGATCTCACTGATGACTTTGTATTCGTCATATCCACTGATGACCCATGGTATGGGGACATCCTTCTCTATTTACGAATACAAAAGTTCCCAGCACACTTCAATCGTGAGGGTAGGCAACACATCCAACATCAAGCCATTCACTACTTGCTAATTGGAGATGTTCTGTATAGTTGAGGCATTGATACCATCCTACACCATTTCCTCACCCATGACGAGGCCAAGACCATCCTCAATGACAGTCATAGTGGAGCCTGTAGTGGTCACCTTTCAGGCCTAGCAACCGCCCAAAAGATTCTATGTGCTGATTATTTCTGGCCCTCCATATTTGCTGATTGCATAGAGGCAGTCAAACATTTCCATAGCTATTATATTTTTTCCCCAAAGGCAAGAACCCCCCCCACACCATTACATCCTGTAATCACAGTCGGGCCCTTCTGCAAATGGGAAATCTACTTCATGACAATCAACCCTGTTTCAGCTAACAGTCAGAAATACATCATCATGGCAGACAATTACTTCACCAAGTGGGCTGAAGCCATGCCCACATTCGATTGCAAAGCTAAAACTACAGCATGCTTCTTCTTCAGTCATGTCATTACACGGTTTGGTGTCCCCAAACAATTAGTTTTTGATCATGGGGCACACTTTGAGGACGCCGTTTGGGATGAATTGTCAACCATGTTGAAGTTCGAACACCAGTACTCATCATCCTACTATCCCCAAGGAAATGGCCAAGTTGAATTAGTCAACTAAATCATCAAAAAAATGCTTCAACAGATGGTAGGAAATCACAAAACTAACTGGCATCACATGCTATTCTCTGCCCTATGGGATTATTGCACATCCACAAAAACCACAATCAGTTTCACCCCTTTTCACCTAGTACATGGTGTTGAATCGGTGCTCCCTATAGAGTGCCAAATCCCATCTCTCCACCTCACAGTGGAACTCCTTCCTGATACTTCACCTTTAGAAGAATGGCTCCTCCAACTCGAGCAAACCATAGAAGACCGTCGAGCTGCCCTCCAAGCCATCGAAGCGGAAAAAACATGATCTGAGATCCAATATGACTCCCATGTCCACCCTTGCACCTTCAGTGAAGGTGATATGGTCCTAGTCTACGACCAACCCAATGATAAATTTGTCAAAGGAAAGTTCAAATCAATGTGGTATGGCCCATACGTCATACACTGTAGCCTCGGAAAAGGGGCATACAACCTTATTGACTCTGATGGAAAAATCTTGGAGAACCCCTGCAATGGGATCTACCTCAATAAATTTTATGCTTAACATCACCAATGAGTCACTTCAGTTTCTTTTTCTTGTTTTTCAACGTTTTTCAGCAAAAATCAAACGCAGCACCATCGGTTGCTAGTCAAAAGTCACCCAGAACCTGCTCAAGACACCTCTCACACCTCCGGGATCAAATTTATATCTAGTTTGTGAGACCACTATCTCATGTTTAATAAATCAATTTAGGGACAATCTCTCACAAGTCAGCTTGATTCACGAGCCATGACATGCTGATGTGAGTGTCTACGGACCGGTACTCGTATCACACTGCCCGACTACTACTCATGCAAGCTGTCGGGCCGCCGTCCGTTAAGGATTGTACTATACTTTTGTTTTTGTATTTATAACTATCTTTTTCACTGCAACACATGTAGACATCTAGACCATCATCCACAAACACCTTTATTTTTCTTCCATGTATTTGGTATAGAAGCGTCCTCGGGCCGCTGCTCGTCAAGGACTGTAATTTTAGCTTTTATTTTGTATTTTTAACACATAGATTGTCTTTTCTTTTTACAGCACCTTACGCGGACCTCTAGACCACTGTCCATGAAATTTTTTCTTTCCTTACACGTATTTGGCATATAAGTGCCCCCGAACTTGCACTCACATCACATGTAGTCAAGTACTTCCACCACAACACACACACACACTCTCCTAACCTCTATCCGAGAGCCACCTCGGTTTGCGTGGCTCTACCGCACCATCTCACAGGCCTTTGCCGTGATCTATCCCACGCATGCATTGGTATTTTTGAGATCCTTCTACTCTGTCCATACTGTGTGGATGACCTTTGGACCTCTGTCCACCGTCTCGACATGGGGCACCGCATGTACCACCATCGGTTGACCACATTGGAGTTTCGTTTAAGCACTTTTCTGACTCCTTAAAACAATGAAAATATCACCAAGTGCAGCTGCTTCCTTTCGTGCTCACTAAAGTATAGGAAAGGGCATCTACATCATCTCATTTACCTCCTTTTGTGGACCATGTAGACCATCAATTGAAAAGGACCTCCTTGGCACACTTAAGCCAAGATCGTTCCCCTCTGCATACTTTTATGCTTTCTTGGGCAGATGGGCCGCACTTTACGAAAAATATCACCAACGCTTGTCGTTAAGCTCTTTTCCAGCTGTTTCAACAAGAAAACATTGCCAAGCAAAATTGGTTTTGTTCATGCTCATAAAAGTATCTGAATGACCGTCCAGTCAATATAGGTTTAACCTTTTTTGGCCTGATTGGACTACCAACGGTAAAGAAGTCTCTCATCCCCTCCAGGATGGCGAGCTCTCCTATGTATACTTTTATCCTTTTTCAGGCATAGGAGACTACCAATGAAAAATAGCCCCCACTGGATTCTTCTCCGTGCTTTCAGACTCTCTAAAATTGAAAGCACCATCGAGCATTTACCTTCTCGGGCTCACCTAAAATCCACGAGATCGTACCACAACAGTGTCCCTAGACACCACCCCACAAAAAATAGTCTGGCAGCATTCCCACATTGGGTCGCCTTTGTTCAAAGTACTCTACAATGTGTCTTCCTTGGATCCCATCAATATCAGAAGTGTCCACCTCTTCCAAGCATTTCCCATCTGCAATGACATTCCTAGTATTAAAGCTATGATCCCATTCCCATGATTCACGTTTCATTTTCTGCCTAGTTCACCTTGTCGTCATACTCTGAACAAAGGAATTTTGAGTCCACCACACTCCCCTTTCCCCTGTTTAATTATTTCCCTCCCCCTTCCCCCCCCCCCCCCCCCATTCAGTGGGTCAGTTTGTAGATTGTCTCACACCTTTCAGGTATCTCCCTCGCTCTCCTGGTCAAGGAAACATCATTGCCTTAACTAGGGGTAGGTCTCCCTCTGTC
Source organism: Pseudotsuga menziesii (assembly GCA_001517045.1). NCBI lineage: Eukaryota > Viridiplantae > Streptophyta > Pinopsida > Pinales > Pinaceae > Pseudotsuga > Pseudotsuga menziesii. Next base: position 303,428 of record LPNX010173133.1, read on the forward strand.
GATGACAACACATATATTCTAGAGGATAGACCCAGAGGTCCTTGTATCCTAGTTTCATTAACGTTATTGATGAGTTCCTTGGACCACTTGGGAGGATTCCTTAGTGCCTCTCGGGATGGTTGTTTCTCACGTGCTCGACTCCAACTATATCATCGCACCATTGAGATTTGTACAGGGTTTGGTCTACACAATACTTGGTTGAAGACCCCGAATTTCACCTGACTCTAGCACATTAGTAAGTCCACTCAAGGGACCTAAACAGGTTATGTCCCTTGTGATTTTTAGGTTGCATTGGAGACAGTGTTCAAAATCCCCAGCAGTGCTTCGATATACCTTTATGATTGAACCAGCATACTAGTACCACAGAGATTCCGACTCTCAATCAGCGAGTCCATATAGCTATGTACCGTTCTAGATCCAGCAGACCATCAGTCATGAAGATATAGCATTCCATGAGAATGCCATGGGTCCAATGTACCAGATCAGTATTGTATTCAGCCTCACATAGAGGCAACTAGCATTGTAACATCAGTTGTATATTATCGGCTCTTGTATTTTAGAGCATAGATCAAATGATTTTTTTTGACATTGTCACGAACATGGGAATTCCCTCCTTTTCCATATACATGTCACACATTTATTATATCTCACCCATTAATGGGAACCAAATTAATACAAAACCAAAATCCACCATGCCCCAGCCCCGAAAGCACCACCTCTCGACAGCAAATCCTATGATGTATGTCGATGATACATTACCCTCACACATCATGGGGCAATCTATTAACCCAAAAATCCCCCACATAGCTCTCAATGGCCTACACCACCCAAGGACACCATCTCACAACACTCATTTCACCCCATAATACCTTCCATTTGACACCCACACCTCAAAAAAAGCCCAAGGATGAAGGAAAGGGCTAAAAACCCCCAAAAGAGCCCAAAATAGACCCCCAGGAGCTAAAGCCCTTAAAAAGGGGCTAAAACCATGAAAGGGACTAAAGTTATGGCAGAAGGGGATAAAGCCTTGACCAAGGGCTTAAAACCCTAAAACCCCTTGGAAAAACTATATAAGGAGGGTGGGGGGTCACTCTAAAAAAAATCCTCAATTGCCTATTGTTATGCTACCCGTGGATGCTTTGAGACCTCTTGCTCTCAAACCACCCACTCTCCCTCTCCTCCATCTCCATCTCATTAAGCCATTGCTTCCCAACCAAGAGAGAGGTGCTCCCATGAGCTAGGGCATGGTGGCCCATTTCCACCTAAGTGAGGTATAATCTCTTTTTATGTTTTGTTTTATTGTTTTTACTCTCTAACCCTCATCTCTATTTGCAGGTTTTTCATTGCCATTGTTTGCAGGTTTAGTAGCTTAGGTTTATTTTGTAGGTTTTGGAGGCAGAACTCTAACCCACTGTGTGCAGAGGGGTTCACAAGGGCTGCATCACCATCTTTCTTTCTGTTATTAGCTCTTAGATTTAGTTTACAGTAGCTTCCATTTACTTAGTCTTGATTAGATTATCTTAGTTTCAATTTGCAGCTCTGTTTTTACCATTTACCATTTTGTTTTTTACTGTTTTATAAGGGTAGGAACCTACCCTTGTTCCCTATAGGCACAAGGGAGCCATTTCTACTCCTGTAGTAGGGAGAAATCCTTGCTACACTCTTTTATTTTGGAATGTGTATGTACACTGGACAGTCGAATATTCTGAGATGGATGACTTATGGTTTCTTACTGGAAAATACTTCTTCAGGTGTCTTGTTTTCGAGTACTCTGTGTGGAGTATGGTTCTATAGATACACCACTATTCTGGTAGCTTGTACCCATAGATGCATGGGAAGATCTTGATCATGAAGCATAGCCCTTGCAACTTCCATGATCATTTTGTTCTTCCTTTCTGCAACTCCATTCTTTTATGGATTGTATGAAGTGGTTAATTCCCTCTTAATCCCTAAATCTTTGCATAACTCTTTGAATTCATTTGATGTGAATTCTCCGCCATTATCTAATCAAAAAGTATTGATCTTCTTTTCAGTGTGGTTCTCAATCAAGGATTTGAACTCCTTGAACTTGCTGAATACTTCATCTTTGTTCTTCATGAAGTAAATCCATGTCTTCCTAGAAAAATAATCAATAAAAGAAACATAGTATACATACCCACTTAATGAACTTGATGACATTGGACTGCATACATTGGAGTGAATGATTTCCAAGATTCCTTTTTCCTTTCTCTCGCTACTTGGAAATGTCTTCTTTGTGTTCTTTCCTTTTGCACATCCTTTGCAGACTCCATCATGTTTTGCCTAAAAAATTGGAAGACCTTCAACAACTTTGCTTGTAAGTGGTACTGTTCCGTAGTGCACATGTGCAAGCCTTCTATGCCAAAGTTCATTTGGCTCTACTGTGTCATGGATCAAAGCTTGTTCTGAATGGACCTTCAATTTGTATAGGCCTCCCTCTTGTTCCCCAATCACTACTGCATCATCAAAATTCTTTCCCTTTGGCCACATGAGAACTTGGCCATCTACAAATGCAACCCTCATGCCTTTTGCATCTAATGCATATATGGAGAGGAGGTTATTCTTAAGTCCCGGTACAAACAATACATCCTTCATCTTCATAGACTTTCCAGAGTCTAGATTATAGGAGGATTCCCCACTACCTTTTATTGGATACTGGTAGTCATATCCGAGTTTCACCTTGTGGGGTGATTCATGTTCTGATAGTCTTACAAAAGACTCTTTGAATCCGGTCATATGTTTGGAAGAACCATTGTCTATAAGCCAAGCATTGCTTCCATGTGTGATGTTTCCTGTGAGAGCAGAAATCAAAACATATTCTTCATCACTTGAAGAATAATCACTTTCTTGCTTGTTTCTCTTTGTGGAAGGTTCATCATCTTCTATAGCATGAGCATGATGTCTTCTATTATTGTTTTTATTCTTGTGAGAGTTTCTTTTGTTTCTAGGACAATCTTTGGCATAGTGTCCTATTTCATCACAAGTATAACATTTGAGTTGAGTTTTATTGGAGGAAGAGTTCTTACCTTTAGAACAATGATGATGGTCCCTTCTATTTTTCTTGGATTGAATTGTGAGAGCTTGATCTTCACTTCCCATATTTTCTTCTCGAGCTGCTATCCGAGCTTATTCTTGTGAGCATTCTTCCCATAGTCTACTGAACTTGACTAACTTCTTTCTGGCATAGATCCCTTGAATGAAAAAGTCCCATGTCCTAGGGAGACCATTCAAGGTGGTCATTACAATCTCTTCATTCTCCACTTCTTCATCCACTGCTTCAAGTTGTTCCTTGATATAGGAGACCCTTGTGAACTAAGACTGTATGGTCTCCACATTCTGAATCTTCACATTCTTCAACTGGTTCCTCAGAGTCATCTTCTAGTTTATGTTCTTTCCTTCAAACAGTTTGGTTAGGGCATCAAACATAGCTTTAGGTGTCCATAGGGAGGACACCTGTGGCATGAGGTGATCCTTGATTGAATCATCAATAATCCTCTTAGCCATAACCAACTTCTTCTTGTGTAAGGCCTTAGACTCATATCCCTCTAGAAATGGAACCTCCTCATTGATGTAGGTGTCCAACTCATTTTCTTCTAGGACCAAGGAGATCCTATACTTCCAAGCTCAGAAGTTATCAACTCCCTCAATATTTTCATCAAGCTTCGTATGGTGAGACATATTAACTGAGAACCTCAAATGGAAATACAAAAGATTTAGATCTTAACAGGTCAAGATGTTGGAACTGGATCTGAAGCTGAATTTTTGTAGTGTTGGTTTAGGACCAGATTAGGGTTTGACTTTCCCAGAGTTTTGTCCAACCAAATGCTTTGATCTTGATCTCTAAACTTCGATTTTTAGGAGGAGATCAATCCAGACCTAGGATTACTCAAACATTAAACCTCTGTGGAAAGCCCTAATTTTCGGTAGTAGTGTTGGGTTAAAAACTAAAAATGCTCAGAGTCAGATTCCACTTCGATAGAAAGATGCGCCCTAGGGAGGAGAGTTGGTCCAACCTTCTTTCACTGAAAATCTATGGAGAGAGATCCAGAAAGTAGGAATCCCTAGTTTTTGAAGCTACACAGTGTCTTGTTCTCAGGTTGTCTCTTATTCCATGTTAGAATTTCATCATTCAAGCTAGCATTATGTTAGGATATTTAACTTAGAGAATAACAAGTATAGCAATCAAACACAAGAGACAATGAACACAATGTTTTTCCTCAGGGAAACTATAAATGGAGAAAACCGCGCAACTTCCTCAAAGATATAATTAGCACCAAAAGTAAAACCCCAAAACAGTAAGATGATCTCCCAATAGTAGTAGTCTCTTTCTTTCTAGCCCCAACAACTTCTTCTCCCTCAGCTATGCGCTACCACTAAGTGTGAGTGAGTGTGTGATAAATAGAGCGGATCACTCTCTATTTATACTAATTCCTAACTTGACAATAACTCACAAGGGCTGAATTCACTAGGAGAGTTTAATAACCCTAGGGCCCTAAAACTGCGAGGACTTTAACCCTTGATCAATAGGAGGGTTACCCACAATGGCTTGACATGACTTGTTTACATTATATAAACTCTTGATCAGAACATCAAGGCATGACATGAATCAATTACATTACAAACACATCCCAGAACAAACATCGGGGAACAATACATAAGATATACAAGTGAATACATTCCGAAGTTACAATTACATCAATAGTACCTTTCGTATATCGAGAGACCCTACTAGGATTCATTTTCCAACTGAGAAAAACCCTTTGGATGTCTTGTTTGGATAAATACACTGTAAACAACACTCGGGGAGATTACTATGCACGTACCTTGAGTATATCGCGATTTGTGCCTTCTTGACAATCCTGGTGAGAGACTGACTATTTTGAGCTTATCCTATCACTTAAGTTTTCTTGTGGCCTGTAGCTTGTGTAGGAGAAGAACTTGTGTGCTTTTCTTTAGTTTTGAAACTCTAGGTTAGGTTTTAGTGACTTTTACAATCTGGATGAGTTTTAGTTGAGACGATCCAGAGAAACCAGGGATTACCACCCAACATTCCACCTACAATAGCGGAAGGCCCAATGGAAGCCACATACCAAGGAGCTACAACTGACTCCCATGTGGGAGAAAATCCAGTTGTAGAAAGTGGATATCAATTTGCTTGTTATGTTTTTCCCTTGGTCCAACAGTCTCCTTCGGCTAACACTTCCTTTCATTCACTAATGGAAGGTTGAGTCGATGGTGTTGATGGATCTGAGTATGGCCTGGAGACTCCTTTTTGGAGAGATTCTATGGTTCAATCCATTTTCGTTTTTGTGGTTATTAGACCCTCTTTTGAAAACCCTCCTCTGAATGAGGATGCATATAGGATAATTCAAGAATCGCTAAATCGTGCTCGCCATTTTCCAGAGAGGATGGAAAGGGTTATGGCTACCCCTATACCTCATAAAGAGCCTATGTAAGCTCTTTTACCTTGTTTGATGGATCCATGGCCCTCTAGATATAGTCCACTTGCTGATGATGTTACATCTCATGGTGTGTCTCCTCGTAATCCAAGTCAAACCTCCAACCCTATAGTTTTAAATCCTAGGTCTATTGCTAGTCCTCCCATACCCTCTATAGCTAGGGATCAACCCTCAGATCAAGTGGTGTCAGCACCTTCTAACACCGTGGGGAGACCCCCAACATGACCTACATTATTAGTTATTGGAGTTGTTACTAGTACTAGGTAGACCTCTACTGCAGGGAAATCTGCATTGTATGTCCCTCTTACCAACACTAATATGGTAAACCCTCCATTGAGTTTAGGCCAACCCTTAGGGGTACAACCTGTCATCAACTAGACTTCTTGTAATTATGGTTACCCAGAAAAATCAATTACCTATAGTAAACATGAATTATCAACCTACATCTACAAGAACTATGTATTATGGAATCGCTTACCCTAGAAACAAATTTACACCATGGGGGAAACCTAATTGGTTCTCCATGCCATCAATGGGAGGAATTCCTATTCTTACTGCTGGATGTGCTAGAGGGCCACATTATGGTGGCCCACCCTTTGGAGGTCTACTAGGAGGAGGCCCACTTGGTATAGGCCCACTTTGCAGAGGCCCACCTAGCGGAGATCCACCTTACAGAGGACCACCACCTAGAGGGCCACCACCTGGAGGACCTCCACCCGAGGCCCACCCTTGGGAGGATCATCATCTAGAGGTCCACCTTCTAGGGTCCACCACCTGGAGGTACACCACCTGGAGGACCACCACTTAGTGGACCACCACTTGGAGGTCCACCCCATGGAGGCCTGTCCCCTTTGGGAGGTTCTTCAGGAGGATCATTTGCCCATAAACCAAACCAACAACCCGTATATCAATCATCTTATGCTCCTACTAGTACACAAATTCCTTATCATTAATTATAGTATGTGGAGCCTAATCGAAAATTACCTTTCTTTGAAACTTTGGACTTACCTAATTTTCCCAAGTTAATAAATGATCCCATTCGATATGACCCTTCATGGCCTGCTATTCTGGTAAAATTTCCATCAGACATTCCTAAGTTTGATGGAAAGCAGGGTGATGATCCCAAGAACCATGTTACAACCTTCCCTCTATGTTGTTCCTCAAACTCCTTGATGGCTGATTCTATTTGTTTAAGGCTCATCTAGCGCACACTGACTGACACGGCTACTAAGTGGTACACTAAACTTCCATAAAATTCATTTGTTGATTTTATCTCACTGGTAACTATTTTCCTTACACACTTTCAGCTACCAATTCATTATGAAACTGGTATGGATATTTTAACTTCACTCCATTAGAACACCTCCACACACATTTCAGACCATATCCAAGAGTGGAGAAGGCAGAGAAGAGGTATTAAAGCTCCCATCTTGGACCAACTATTAGATGATTGGTTTACCAAATATTTGTTTCCTCCTATTACCTGAGATGTGTCTATGGGTGGTGTTGTTAGTGAACAATAGGCTATTAGTCACGCTCAATAATTGGACTTGGTATATTCCCAATCTGACACATTGTATGACCTTATCCTGCAAGCTCCTCGTCCTAGCATGGACCCTGCAAAGCCACCTACAGAGACTCTTGTTGATGGGGTTGTTGGTTCAATCCAAACCTTGCCAGTAAAAACCTACCAAGAAACCAAATTATTCTACTACTTCTCCTTCGACTCCTATGGTTTCCACCAAGGTAAATACTATTCAAAGTACACAAACCCCCGACAATAAGAAGAAAGGAAAAGGTAAAAATAAAAATCCTAGAAACCAATAGGAGAATACCAATACTACAGGCACATAGAACCATAACAAAGGGAAAATAAAAGCTAAGTACCCTTGATTTTTATGTGGGGGTGATCATTTCATGAAAGAGTTCCCTCGTCATGAAGAGATCGGTGAATTTCTAAAAGTTAAACCTACTTCCACAGTGCTTACCAATCCTTTCCCATCTCAACAAGAATTGATAGACCATATGTCTAATCAAGGGACTTCTGGTTCCATAGAAGAAATCAGAATGATGTCTTCATATAACATCAACTTGAACACTTGTATTCAATCATATGACAAACCTCCAGAAAAGAAGGATGACAATCCTCCTTCTGAGAAAGTTCCTTCTACTAGTTCCCCTCCCTCTTCATCTAATGGTCCTTTGGTGATAAAAAAACTTAACCTTGATTTAATTTTATGACCACTTAAGGCTACCCTCAGGAAGGTTGTTTTCAATCCCAATTCTTGGGATGCACAGTTCTATAATGTTGTTTAATATTTAGCTCTGGCACCTTGTGCAATGTCTACCATTGAGGTACTCCAAAGTTGTCCAATGTAGTGTAAAAACCTGCTAATGGATTTGGGGTTATTAGACCTAGACAATACTAACTTGATTCATTTTAATGTGGATAACTATAAGTTCATATTAACTCACCAGCTTATGTTTCAAATTTCCTCTAGAGTAGTTGGGAGAAAGGTCCATCGGATCATTTTGGATGAAGGAGCTTCGACTTCAGTTTTGTCTATATCCTGTTGGAGAGCTATTGGTTCTCTTGAGCTTACAAAGTCTCCTATGACATTAAAATATTTCGATGGATGAGGTTTCCACCCTCATTTTTTGTTACCAGGTCTTTTAGTCAAGCTTGGGGGAAAGACCATTTCCATTCATGTCGAAGTGGTTGATGTCCCGTTAGAGTACAATATCCTATTAGGGATAAACTAGTTTTATGCTATGACTGATGTTGCATCAATGGTTTTTTGAACTCTCCAGTTTCCTTACTTAGGAAAAATTGTGACTATTGATCAACTTGATTTTTGTTCATCAGATGTTACCACTCCCACCGTGAATAATATCCATATGATAGGTTAGTCCCCTCCTCCTTATCAGTCGATTCAGGTAGGTATGTTGAAAGATTCAACTCTTATAGGAGTGTTTCCTTCTGCTCCTCCTAGTACAGAAGTGGAAATAGTGAACACTATTTCCACTATTAGTTATAGCAGCAAGGGAAAAGAATTCATTGAGTCATCCTCTCTGGGCCCATATGAAGCAATGTATAATGCTGTCCAATCTATTTTCAATGACCATATTGATGACCTTCATCTTGTGGCCTCATATCCTTACCACCTTCCTTACTGGTTAGAACCCTCTCTCCCTACTTTGGATTATCTCTCCCAGACTTTCCCATCAGATAATTCCATTGTGGATATTATGAGTACAGATGAACCTATATGGGAGGATCATCACAACAGATCCTCGTTCCTCCCCAATGCCAGTTCCATAGATTTTTACTTTGTATCTCTCATTGGTACTGATATTGTCAAGACTTCGCAAACATCTATATTGTTGCAAAATACTGAATCCAAAGGAAATATATGCAACATTACTAAAACAACCCCGGTTGACATATCAATCAAGAATGGAACCATGGAGCATGTTCATGTCGGGAAGAACTGCTTAATGGAAGAAACTGAAGCATATAGAGAATTATTCAAATAATTATGGGATATTTTTTCTTGGAATTATGAAGAAATTCCTGGGATAGATCCATCCATTGTGGTCCATGAAATTAAAACCTATCATACAACCAAACCTGTCAAGTAGAAATTACGTCAAGTCCATCCATGGAAATCTGTGGCTATTAAATCCGAAGTAGAAAATATTCTGAAGGAAGGATTTATTTATATTGTATCCCTGGCAGAATGAGTATCTAACATTGTCCCTGTGAACAAAAAGAAGAGTACTATTAGAGTTTGTATCAATTTTCAAGACCTGAACAAAGCTTGTCCTAAAGACAACTTTCCAATTCCACACATCGATTAGATTATCGACAACTATGTTGGAAGTGTCATCTTCTCGTTCATGGATGGATTTTCTGGCTATAATCAGATTGAGATATTTCCTGTCGATCAACACAAAATGACATTTATATGCCCGTGGGGAATGTTTTCCTATACGAAGCTACCTTTTGGACTCAAGAACACTGGAGCTACGTTCTAGCATGCCATGTTCGATGCATTTCATGATATTAAGAACATCGTGGAGTTGTACCTTAACGATCTCCTAGCTCATTCATAGCAATGAGAAGACCAACTTGGGCATCTTAGGGACATTTTCATGAGATGTCACATTATAATATATGGCTCAATCCACACAAATGTGTTTTTTGTGTTGAGATGAGACGTCTTCTTGGCTTTGTGTTTTCTAAGGATGGCATCTGGATTGATCCACTGAAGATTGTTGCTATATTAGCCCTACCTGCCCCAACAAACATTGTTGAGCTCCAAAGTTTTCAAGGGAAGGAAAAATTTCTTCGTCGTTTCATTTACAATTTTGCTAAGAAAATGCACGGTTATATGCATCTCCTGAAGAAGAACACTCCATTCTTTTGGGATGACCAGGCCCAATGAGCCTTCGATAATCTCAAGTAGACTCTGACTCATTCACCCGTGATACATGCCTCAGATTATTCAAAGTACTTTCTCTTGTATGTTGATGCTTCCACTACTACCATTGGAATTTTTTTAGCACAGGAAGATCCCAATGGTAAAGAACATGTGATATATTATGCCAGCAAGAATATCATTGATTTTGAAACCTGATACTTGCATGTGGAGAAGTTAGCATTGGCTATGGTCATTGTTGTTCAAAAATTTCATCATTACATATTGCTTCGCACTACCATGGTACTTGCATATCAGAACCCTATGTACTACATCCTGACTTGTCAGGTGATAGGGGGTAAATATTCTCGTTGGATTGTCATCCTATAGGAATTCGACCTTGATTTTTCCAAGGCCACTTTGAACAAATCCCTGGTATTTGTAGAGATAATGTGTGACCTTCTTTGTCCTTTGATAGATACCGAGCCCAATGATTCATTTCTGTATGAATTCCTGTTCTTGATAAGCGCAAATGAACCATGGTATGGAGATTTAATCATGTATCTCCAAACTCAAAGATTTCAGCCCAATGTATCTCGTGATGATCATCATCGTATCTGTCACCAAACCAAGTGCTACCTCATCTTAATTGATACAATGTACATACATGGGATTGATTCCACTCTTCGACGATGCCTTACACATGAATAGGATGAACATGTCCTTAATGATTGCCACTCTAGAGCGTGTGGCGGTCATCTTTCTGGGATGGCTACAACCTAGAAAATCCTTTGTGCTGGCTAATTCTGGACTTCAATATTCAAAGAATGTCATGAGGCTGCTAAGAAATTCCCACCCTGCCAACATTTATATCCAAAAATACACACCCACCCTGCTCCTTTACACCTCATCATTGCGGTTGTCCCTTTCGCCAAATGGGGTATTGAATTTATGCATTGTAATCCTACCTCAACCGGGGGGCATGGTTACATCATCATAGCCATTGATTATTTCACGAAATTGATTGAGGCTATGCCTACGTATGTATAGGATGGTTAGATGGATGCCCTATTCTTATTTAATCCCCTGATAGCTAGGTTTGGAGTCCCATAGTCTATATCACTAACCACGTATCGCATTTCCAGAATCAGATGATGACTGAGTTAAGTACTAAGCTAGGTTTTCACCTTGAAAACCCAACTCCTTACTATCCACAAGCTAATTTTTAGGCCGAGCTAATTAACAAAGTTTTAAAAACTATGCTACGAAGAATGGTTGGATATCATAAATACAACTAGTCCTTGACTCTCTTTTCTGCTCTTTGGGCTTATAGGACATCGGTAAAATTAACGACTGGTTTCACACCTTTCCTATTAGTTTACAGACTAGAAGCTATCCTTCCTATCCAATGCCTAATTCCATCATTGAAACTTGCGGTAGAACTTATTCCAAACACTTCCACCGTGAAAGAAAGGTTTCTATACTTGACTAATCTTGACGAAACTAGAAGAGATGATGCCTTAGCTAATAAGGCACATAATAAATGTGTCAAGGAATAGTATGATAAATATGTTTAGCCTCGATTTTTTAATGAAGGAGACCTAGTTCTGACCTACGATCAGAGATACGATAAAATAGGTAAAGGGAATTTCGAGTCAATGCGGTATGGTCGCTTTATCGTTAGCAAAGTTTTAGAGAAAGGGGCTTACAAGCTCATGGATTATGATGGAATACCCTTCGAGCAACCATGCAATGGGTTGTACCTGAAGTGGTACTATGCTGAAATCATTTTTGTATGGTACCTTGTATATATATATATATATATATATNATACCTTTTTTGGTTATGCAGATCGAATGGATTTTTATGGCTTCGTTGATGGTGCTTGCCATCATACCTTGAACCTTGCTTCAACTACTTGAGTTCTCTATTCCACGATTCATGACTTGATCAGTTCAGGAGCAGTTTGTATTGGTCCCGCTACCAACAACATCGTCGAGTATCAGGAAATAATAGTTCTACTGACTAAGGCTGCATCTCGGGACATTCATGATTTTGTAGTTTTTATGGATTTGCAGTTGGTGGTTTTTCATCTAAACCATGTCTATACCATCAAAAACCCTGTACTCCTCCTTTTATTTTGGAGAGTGTGTTTATTAAAGAGGTCATTCGAGTGTATCACTTACAGGCATATCCCTAGGTCAGATAATACAATTGTTGATTCATTATCAAACTACATCCTAGACTAGTATATTTCTCATTCATAACTTGTAAATTAAACATGGTTCATTGTAAAATAAACTGTAAATGACACATAAACTCATGTAAATGTGATTTCCATTTGAGACATAAAAATCGATAATAAGTTCGTATATATATAAAAAAAGTGTTTTTTACAACAATGTGGTCACAAGACCTCATCTAAAGCATTGTTGATTTCAAGAAATTGAAAATCATACAAAAATACTGAAGCTAGTCAAATTTTAGTATTACATTAAGTAGTCCACCATCTAATGATGCTCATGATAGCACATGATAGCCCATGCTACCCTACATAACATTCGACTAAAGTGACCTTGTACTCTTGCAGTGTGTCTCTGAAACCTCCTGGAGAGGTCATCTATTGCTGCATTTGGGATGTCAATAGTCAGCCACTCTAAGTTCTCCACTAGATCAGTAAGATGGTCATCAACTATGTGAACAAATTGAGCTCTAGCTCACCTATCCATTGGGGAGGATCCCCTAGGCTGTGCACCACCAACATCTATATGTAAAAATTTAGGTCTTATTACTACCCATAAAAAACATAAAATATAAAAATATAAAAACATGATCAACATTTTGGGGTTTTGCTTCTTACCAATATCTCCCCACTGAGCACCAGGTGGTAATGGTAGATCAAGATTTCCTCTGAAATTAGTCCCTATGTATGCATAATCCTCTATCATGAGGATCTGGTCACGCATCCAATAGAAGAAGGCGTCCTTGAATTTCACCTTGGCCCTGCCACCTCCTGTAGGGGCCATAATCTATAGCCACCATAGCATGCATGGGTCTCTATCCCTAAGCTCAGTGAATATCTCCTGGGGCCTCATGAGAGGCACCCTCTTGAATAAGAAGCATGCTAAAAATGACCCATACCCAAACTGATTTAGTTCCCCTTGTAGACATTTTGTTAGCTGGTCCTTGAAAATAGTAAGAAGTGTTTTTTCCTATTTAAAACTATAGGTGCCATAGCTTCCAGGGCATACAAAATATGTTCCCAGAATGCTTGATGAGGCCCTTGACTTCCAGCCAGCCTTTGCGTAGTAAACAAAATAGTGTGAAGTGGCCCATCTACCACATCCTTGATGGGAATATTCTTACCTAACATTTTTTGTGCCAGGAAGACAATGGCAAAAAATCAATTCTTGTGTAGTCACGTCCCCTCCTCGGGAACCAATTAGAGAAATAGGGGCCCCTCGTTTGGATAGCCTTGTCAAGAAGTAGATGTCTTCCACCTCTATAGTCAAAACATGAGGTCCCACCTCAAAATGTTGCTACTCTGGGTTCCACATCTGTCGAATATATTCCAGTAAGAGGGGATGCGAAACCATACTAGGGGTATGGAATAAATTTAGGAGGCCACAACACAGTAGGGAAGACACACAACCCGCATTTCTTGCGGCAAGAGAATCGTCTTCATCATGTTGCCTTTATTTCCAAATAACCATTTTTTAATCAAATGAACCTGCCAAAAACCATTAAAAAGCCATTTAGAAGCATATCCAACAATCAAAATTGATTGAAAACTTTTATTTTGGCTAGGCCATATGTTTTTTGAAGCTCATGGTTGGCACCACCTCTTCCTAGTTAAGAAAAAATAGTGCCACCGCCTGTGTTGAACTGAAAAAATGCAGTTTATATCGAGCACCGCCTTTCCCGTAAAGGCCAAGCATGGTGCCATCCATTTCTATTTTAGGATTGACCCTTGAGCTCAAAAACTCATCAAAATAAAAAATTGGAAACCATGAAAGGAAAGAGAATGGTTTTAACTTTTACCTGAATCCAACAATGCAAAAATTGGACTGTTGATGCTCCTGTAATCTCCAGCTGAAGTTTTGGCTCCAAATCTCCCAAATTGATCTCCAAGGTTTGGTGAATAGTAAATACGTTGGTTTTTTACTATTTACTTAGCCTTTATAACATTTTTTTAGGGTTTTATGTTTTAATTTTTTTTTTTATAAAAATATCCTTTAACATAGTTCATAAAAGTCATTTTTTCCAATATTTTGGGAAACTAATGCTCGTTTTAAGTATTCCAACGGAAGGAATAACCAATAATGTCTATGGGGAAGTTCATTTTTGAATTTTTTGTACTTTTGGAAAACAGAAAAAGTCCTTGAGCATTCATTTTGATACTTTTATCGTTCATTTTGATACTTTTATCGTGCTCCCAAAACCCGGTATCAAAGTTCAGAGTCTTTTTTTGATTCTTTTCAGCCGCGTAAAAACCTTTCATTGTGAAAAGAGACCTAATTGAGTCTCCTTTAAACTCTTTTCGGACTCCCTAAATGTGAAAATATTGTTGAGTACTTGTCTTCTTCATACTCGTAAAAGTATTTGAAGAGTCATCTCTCCGATGGTAGTTTATCTCTTTTTCGGTTCGAATGGACTATTTACGAAAAAGGAACACTCCAGCCAATCATGACTGGAAGAATTGTCTTGGGTATTATTTTATACTTTTTTAGGCCCTAGAGACTAAATCATATGAAAAAGGATCCTTTGGAGTCTTCTTCCATCTTCGTTTAGACTCTCTAAACATGAATGATATCGAGTTAACTTTCATTGGACTTGTTAAACTAAACACTGAGAGACCCTCTTTTGTGAACAAACCCCTCCTTTCTCAGGTTTGTAAAATCTATGAGAATGGACTTGTCTTTGGAAAAGCTATAATGAGTGTTTGTTACCCTCTTTGAACTTGGAAAAATGAAAAAATAGGCACTCATCAATCATGGTGGGGAAATTAAGCGAAGGGAATCAATTCATTTTTGCAAATAATATGGGATTTTATTTGTCACCTTTGAACATGGCACTTATCTGCATTTCATTCAGTCAATTGGGTAAATCAACTTGTCTTTGATTCGATCCACTTTCATGAGTCTTTCAAAGAAAGCATTGTCCATTATCGAATCAAGTTCTGCCTCGTCGATTCAATGTTTCCAAGTCTTTTGTTGTGTCACCCAATGTTCAGAGGGAAGTTAAAAGTTTACCTCTGTAATCAAAATAGCCTTTGTGTTAGTACCTTTTGAGTCATTCCTATGGATAAATTATCTACAACACTCCAAAAAAAAATTCTGAGTTTCGTGTCATCGATGTGGGATTCATTATGGCCCTCCTTCGACGGGACTATTATTGTCGACATCAGCTCATTATCCAGGAATTAATCTTAGAAACAAGTTTAGTACTTTGATATTTGTATGCCTCAATTACAGATTCACTTTCTTTCAACATAGGTTCACATCATTGACCTTTTATCGATAGACTTGATTTAGAGTTCAAAATCAAATCATATATTCACACTCAATAGTTTGAGTAGCAGGGATTTATCCTTGCTACAGGGGCATGAATGGCTCCCTTCTGTCTATAGGAAAGAAGGGTAGGTTCATGCTTGTGGAAAGACTGAAAGGAAAAACATAATGTAAAGAAAAGTAATGAAAACAAATATGGAGAACCCATCTACACACAAGGTTAGGGTTCTACTTCCAATCATCTGCAAACAATATATTAGAAATTGAAATAGCTGCAAAACAAGTTAGGAAATAAACCTGAAAATAAAACCATGGATTAGAAAACAAAGAAACTACTAAGCAAATACATAAAATAACAAGCTATACCTTTTCTTTGGGTAGAATGGGCCACCATGCCCTGGCTTGAAGAAGCACCTCTCTTGGATGGGGGAGCTATGGCTCAATGGAGATGGAGGAGAGGGAGTGTGGGTGGCTTGAGAGACAAAGGGTCTCAAGGCATCCACGGGCAGCATAACAATATGCAAGGGAGAAGTCTTTTGAGAGTGACCCCCCACCCTCCTTTTATAGATTTTTGGGGGTTTTAGGGTTTTAAGCCCTTGGTCTAGGCTTTAGCCCCTTTTTTGGGATTTTATCCCCTTCTACCCTAACTTTAGCTCCTTTTAGGGTTTTAGGCTCCTTTGAGGGGTTTTAGCCCCTTTTTGGAGGTTTTAGCCCCTAGGAGATTTATTTAGGCTCCTTTTTGGGGTTTTTAAGCCCTTTTACTCATTCTTAAGCTTTTTTGAGGGTGTGGGGGTCTAATGGACGGTCGTGAAGTGGTGTCCTTAGGTGGTGTAGGTCATGGAGAGCTTAATGAGGGATTTTTTGGGTTAACAGATTGCCCCCTGATGTGTGAGGGCAGGAGCTCATCATATGGCCGATGGGCATCATAGGATTTGCTACGGTGAGGTGGTGCTTCCGGGGCTGGGGCATGGTGGCTTTTGGTTTTTGTATTAATATGATTCCCATCAATGGGTGAGATATAAATAATGTGTGACATGTATATGGACGAGGCGGCCATCCCCATGCTCATGACAATGTCAAAAGAATAATTTGATCTATGCTCTAAAATACAAGAGCCGATCATATACAACTGATGATACAATAATGGTTGCCTCAATGTGAGGCTGAATACAATACTGATCTTATACATTGGACCCATGGCATTCGCATGGAATTCTATATCTTCATGACTGATAGTCTACTAGATCTGGAATGGTACATAGTTGTATGGACTCACTAATTGAGATTCAGATTATTTGTGGTACAAGTATGCTGCATCAATCATAAATCTATATAGAAGCACTGCTGGGGCTTCTGAACACTGTCTCCAACACAACCCAGAAATCACAAGGAACATAACCTGTTTAGGTCCCTCTAGTAGACTCATCAATGTTCTAGATTCAGGTGACATTCAGGGTCTTCAACCAAGTATTGTGCATACCAAACCTTGTACGAATATCAATGGTGCGATGATATAGTTGGAGTCGAGCACGTGAGAAACAAGCATCCCGAGAGGCACTAAGGACTCCTCTCAAGTGGTCCAAGGAACTCATCAATAAGGTTAATGAAACTAGGATACAGGGACCTATGGGTCTATCCTCTAGAATATATGTGTTGTCATCGACAGAGGGAGACCTGCCCCTAGTTAAGGCAATGATGTTTCCTTGACCAGGAGAGCAAGGGAGATACCCGAAAGGTGTGATACAATCTGTGAACTGACCCACTGAATGGGGGGGGTGCAAGGGGGAGGGAAATAATTGAACAGGGGAAAGGGGAGTGTGGTGGACTCAAAATTCCTTTGTTCAGAGTATGACGACAAGGCGGACTAGGCAGAAAATGAAATGTGACTCATGGGAATGGGATCATAGCTGTAATACCAGGAATGTCACTACAGATAGGAAATGCTTGGGAGAGGTGGACACTTTTGATATTGATGGGATCCAAGGAAGACACATTGCAGAGTGCTCTGAACAAAGGTGACCCAAAGGGGGAATGCTACCAAACTATTTTCTGGGGGGTGGTGTCTAGGGACACCGTTATGGTACGATCTCGTGGATTTTTAGTGAGCCTGAGAAGGTAAATGCTCATCGGTGCTTTCAATTTTAGAGAGTCTGAAAGAACGAAGAAGAATCCAGTGGAGGCTCTTTTTCATTGGTAGTATCATGTGCCTGAAAAAGGATAAAAGTATACATAGGAGATTTCGCCCATCCTATAGGGGATGAGAGACTTTTTTACCATTGGTAGTCCAATCAGGATGGAAAAGGTTAAACCTATACTAACTGGATGGCCATTCAGATACTTTTATGAGCATGAATGAAACCAAGTTTGCTCGACAATCTTTTATTGATGAGAAGGCTGGAAAAGAGCTTAACGACAACTAGTGGTGAGATTTTTTGTAAAGTGTGGCCCCTCTGCCCGAGAAAGCATAAAAGTATGTAGAGGGGAACAGTATAGGCTTGAGTGTGCCAAGGAAGTCCTTTTCAATTGATTTTCTACATGGTCCGCAAAAGGAGGTAAATGAGATGATGTAGATTCCCTTTCCTATACTTTGGCGAGCGGGAAAGGAAGCAGCTTTTCTCGGCTATCTTTTCATTGTTTTTAGGAGTCAGAAAAGAGCTTAAACAAAACTCCAATGTGGTCAACTGATTGTGGTGCCACAGGCGGTGCCCCATGTTGGGACAGTGGACAGAATTCCAAAGGTCATCCGTGCAATATGGATGGAGTAGAAGGATCTCAAACATACCAATACATGTGTGGGATACATCACGGCAGAGACTCGTGAGTCGGTGCGGTAGAGGCACGCAAACTGAGGTGGCTCTCAGACAGAGGTCAGGAGAGCATGTGTGTGTGTTGTGG
The DNA here is from genome assembly GCA_001517045.1 of Pseudotsuga menziesii. Taxonomy (NCBI): domain Eukaryota; kingdom Viridiplantae; phylum Streptophyta; class Pinopsida; order Pinales; family Pinaceae; genus Pseudotsuga; species Pseudotsuga menziesii. The sequence goes on from LPNX010173133.1 coordinate 321,731, forward strand.
TGGACAGAATTGACTACATGTGATGTAAGTGCAAGTCTGGGGCATTTATATTCCAAATACATGCAAGAAAAATAAATCATTTTGTGGACAATGGTCCAGAAGTCCACATAAGGTGCAGTGGATGGAAGAGACAACTATGCATTAAAATTAAAAAAAAAGTAGAAATAGCATTCCTTAACAAGAAGTGGCTTGAAAACTCACATGAGTAGCAGTCGAGAGGTGTGATACAAGTACAGGTCCGTAGACACTTGCATCATTATGTCATGGCTCGTAAATTGAGGTGACTTATGGGAAATGGTCCCGAAATTGATTTATTAAACATGAGACAATGGTATCATAAAGAGATAGAGGGCAGAATTCTCAAACCAGTGGCACAAACAGTGTCTCAAACAGAGTCTGTATGGTCTTGTTATGTTGATCGAAAGAAATTAGGTCAAATGGGGCCTATATAAGGGTGGGGTCCACTTGATGAGGTGTCATTGTCACTGTTCATTGTGGAGTTGGAGAGGTGGGCCCTAATTCTTCATTTCTTGATTTCTCTTGATCCGACTAATGGTTTCAAGTGCCGCGACTTGTAGCTAAGAGCTCTCACTGAATCTCATCTTTTTGGTGGTTTATTTTCTAGATTTGGTCACCCAGAGGCCCCCCGTGAGCAATTTGGGGTTTGATAGAGCCAAGTCACACCTTTCGAAGGAAAAGGTGCAAATTGGGCGCATCTGTGGGGCAATTTTGAGTGACTTGGGTGCTCATTTTTCCCAAACAGGTGCGACTTGGCCTCTTTTGGGTGTTTTTTGATGATGGCAATGACTCACATCAGGGTTTTTGCTTGTGCAAGATGGCTGAGATCAAGTGGCAAGAGAGAGACTGCAAGAGTCTTAGGGATGCATCCTTATGAGACAGGAATGTGAGAGATACATTAGCCTGTTGCGGATTGCTGAAGTTTATGACGATACCCCTCATGTGGAGCTTGCGTTTGCTGATGCAAACACTAGTGAGTTTCTGGGATGCTAATGAGGAGGTGTTCCTCTTTTAGGGCTAGTGTATCAAGATTACGTTGGAAGATGTATACTTTATTACTGGGCTCCCTATGTTGGGAGTGGTTGGTGACTTGACACCTGTGTTGTCTAGGGGGGAGACGTTGGAGGAGTTGTACGATCAGAACTATTATGCTACGGCGTACATGTGTGAGTCCTATATCCTGATGTGTGACATTGATTATTTGTCGACACGGGTGGTGGCGACGTTATTGCAACATATCTTAGGTTCCATGGGGAGCCACAAGATCTCTGGCAGGAAGCTTCAGCTAGTAGAGCATGCTATATGTGGCATGTACTATGCATGGGGCCAGATGTATCTATAGGTTGTTTAGCGTCAGCTGAACAACTCGAAGAATTTTGGCACTGTTTTTTTTTTTGGCTCCTTCCTGTGTGCTTTATTTTTTGAGAAAGTACCTACACTTCGTCCTCATCAGGCTGTGCAGGACAGTGGTCCACGAGAGCCCCGGATGTACAGATGGTGTCAGATGATAATCTGAGAGGGTGGCGACAGAGTGGGCCGATTTTTTACTGAGGAGCTATTGGAGCAGTGGTGCCAGCTTCCTGTAATGATTGAGGAGTACCCATATGTGGGTATGGACTACCAGGGAGACCCTGAGATTCCCTGACCTCCTGGCCATGCTTGGGGACCAGCTGATATGTATGCATGATGTTTTTATGTTCATCTTTATACATAGTGTATTTGAGCTGGTTGGTAGTTTGTATTATTGATGTATGTGGACTGACAGTGTCCTTGTTTGTATATACAGATATTGGTCCTTTCCCACCACCTAGGCATCGAAGGTGGGTTGTTACCATAGCTCCTCTAGTGGTTCTTGCAAGGATCTCCCGTAGGCGACATCAGGAGATGGATGAAGTGCTTCTCTATCTAGAGCGGCTTGCTACTGGAGTCTTAGATGATGGCTAGCAGCATCTAAGTAGTGAGATGATTTCCACTATTCACAACCTTCCTCTAGAGTGGACTGTTGTGATGAGGAAGATGGCGATGGCTTGTGAGCACTTTCGTTGAGCGGTGAGAGGTGATCTTCCTGTAGAGGATGAGTCCTCTAAGGAAGATAATGACATTGAGTTGGATGATGAGTTTGAGTTAGATTAGTAGCCTAGTGGGGATGCCCCTAGTGCATTGGTGCACTTAGGATTTTTTGTGTCACTATGTATATCCTACTGAGAAAGCATATGTGGCTTCTCATTTTGTATTGGACATGTTTTGGACATGCAACTTATTTAGCTATATATATTTTTATGCACGTGGATGCACTTTTATGGTTTTATTATGTGAGTCTTTTTATGATGATGTGGAATGCAAATGTCTATGTGATGTATTGTTACACTTGTGTGTGTATTTTTAGACATAGTTATGCATGATGTTATGTTTGTATGTTTCCTATATGTGGTTATGGATGTGCCAATTTAGAATATCGTTAGCCATTTGATCTAAGACACTGTTGAGGTTTCTGGGAACATGTGAGAATGTGATGGATTCAAATTTTCTAACCATCTGTTTAGTGCATAGGTACTTTCTAAAAAGGTAGGGATCACGTACTCGATAGTGGTTGTTCAACTGAGAAACAAGCAGATGGGAGTCTAAGAATACATCGAGATGGTGAATTCCTAACTGAAGAGCAGTGGCCAAGAGGCCATTGACACCATCATATTCATCCTAGTTGTTGGTTGCAGCTTCTGTGCATATTTCATCGATGTGGATCAACTCATGTGATAGGGAGTAGATGACCCATGCAACCAAGGCGAGGTTTGGAGACCATCTGCTTGCTCAATCTTTGAATACCATATACTGGTTTGAGGTGTGCTCCATCTGAAGCAATGAGAGGAAATGATACATAAGACTCAATTTTGAAAAATGTGTAAAGCAAAAAATGGAAAGACTATAATACAAGTTGTAACGTTGTCACTCAAAGGGGTGACAATAGAGGGAAAGTTGTTTGGACTTTCCAGGGATCAACAATCATTCCTTTGTGTGACATGATGAATCCTTGCAGACGGCCCATGGGGACACAGAAAACACACTTGAAAGGGTTCAAGTGCATTTCATACTTGCGACATCATATGAACACTTGTCACAGGTCGTCTATGTGTTGTGTTTGCTTCTGCGACCACGCAATGAGGTTGTCAAAACAAACCAGCATAATGTGAACGAGGTCGCCGAAGCAGTATGTCATGGCACGCTGGAAGGTGGATGTAGCATTTTTTAGGCCAAAGGGAATGACTCGATATGTGAATGTGCCCCATGGGGTTGTGAATGCCATCTTATAATAGTCTTCTTTCCAGATTTGGATTTGGTTATATCTGGAAAAACTGTCCATGAAGGAAAATACTTCATGTCCGGCGCACTCATCAATGATCTGATCGATGAAAGGTGTGAGGAAGTTGTATTTGGGACAAGCCCCATTGAGTTCATGGAAGTCTATGCAAACATGAATGGTACCCTATTTTTTATTCATGGGAATAGGATTAGAAACCCAAGTGGTGTACGCAATGGGGTAGATGAAGCCGACAGTGTGCACCTTCTCTATCTCAGCTTTAACCATGGCCACTTTGGTAGGGTGAATGGGCCATTACTTTTGGCATACGTGAGACACATCTAGCCATGTGTTGATGTGGTGTTCCATGATCGATCGATCTAAGATGGGCATTTTGGTGTAAGACCAGGAGAAGATGTCATGGAATTCTTGGAAGAGTGCTTTGTATGTATCGACCTCTTATGGGGAGCATGATGCCCCCAGCATGGTTTCTTCAACAATATTAGAATTGGTTGAGATGTTGATTTTAATGGTTGGAGAAATGTTCACCATATTCCCTTCTTCAAAGGAATCTAGTGCTGGGATGGGGTTATTGAACCAGCCAACCTTCCCATGGATGAAATCTTTGGTCTCCATGAAAAACTGGTCAAACTGTGACACAAGTTATTTAAGGAGGAAGAACGAGCGATGGTGCATGTCATCCCATGGGTATTCTAGGGTGGACAGATCTTCTAGTATCTCCTCATCGTTTCTGAAGAAACAAAGTGACAGGTCTGATGGACCTTCGTTGGAGGTGGAGATAAGCAGGTCAGTTGAACTGGACATCATGTAGATGGACATGGTGTCTGAAGAAGGTGGTGGGGGGAGTACTTCTTCGATCAAGGTGATTTCAGAATCAAGGGAATGTTGACGGAGGTCAGCTAGAGCCATTCAAAATTCAAGCAAGTCTTGACAATGGTGAGAGTAATGTCCATACAAACCGCAGAGGGCGCAAGCATGGTTTGTTCTTAATTCCTTGTTCCTAACTATTGGTGTGGTTGGGAGTTCAACCACGGGGATGTTTTCATTTGTATCCATGGCATCCAAATGCACACAGATCATGGGGATTTCAGGGCAATTCTGAGTTGGATGGCCCCGTTTCTCACAGAGGGTGCAAGGTGGGACTTGTTGCAGTTCTGCGGTGGATTTTGAATTCTTTCCCCTGGCCCTTTTTGGGTGGGGTGGTGCGGGTGTGGGTGCGATAGTTGGCTTTTGTAGGCCGGGTGGAGGGTGAGACTCCATCGTGATGGGTTTCACTGGGGTTAAAACAACCTGGGGAATTGCTGGTTGAGCCGGTGGATCAAGATACCACGCCGAAATTCCTAATGTAAAGTTGGGTAAGCTTAAATGGACCATTACTAGTTTGCTCATGACCCCATGTGGGGAAAAGAGGAAGGGAATCATGTGGACTAGATATGAGCCCAAATAACTCCTTCCTGGTTGCATGTGGGGATGTGATTGTGGTTGCGGCTGCGTGAAATGCTGCTGCTACAAGTGATGTTGTGGTCGTGGTTGGGGCTATAGATGCGGTTGTTGTTTAGGTGAAGTGGTGGTGGATGAGACCATGCACAATTCCACAATTTCATTTTGTGTCAGTGGTGGTGACACTAACGCAAAAGGAGCTATCATGGTTGTATCAACAAACAACCCAGGGCCCACATTCAACAATGGAGCAGCTGGTGTGTTTTCAACCATAGTGTTGATTACAGGGATGACATTAGCATGTGTAGGAGTCCCTTGTGGCTCAAAGGTGGTGATGGTAGGAATAACATTGGCGGGTGTTGTTAACCCTTGTGGANTGATCAACCATCAAAATCTTCCCTTCATGGGGGAACATCATGATACGGAAGATAGTTGACGCAAAAGCTCACATGGCATACATATAACTTCTCTCGAGGAGAAGGCTATAGTCCAGTTGGGCATTGACAACCTCTATGTCAATCAGCACTGTCTTCCCGGCTAATGTGATGGGGAAGTGGGGGAGGATTCCTTAGGCTTTAGTGGGATTTCCATCATAAGCCTGCATAGTTGTGGAGGATGGTTGTAGAATTGGTGATCCATGTTTCTGCCAAACCAAGGTAGACATAATGCACGTGGATTCCCCCTCATCCACCATGCACCGGTACACAACCAAATTTTGGATGGACACCAGGATTTGAAAGGCGATGGTCGATGGCATGCATGATTCCCCATTCTTCATGTTGAATGTGATCAACTTGGAGTTGAAGGGGTCCACTACCCTAAGGGCAACTAGTAAGGTTTTCTGCTACGTTGGGAACATTTTAAGTACCTCAAGAGTGGACATGGCAGTTGGCATTTGGGACAAATCATCCATAATGCTATAGCTGACTGCAGCTCTAGTCGTGGCGTTATTGGAAATCTTGCATACGGGGGGGCGTAGGAATGGGGGTAACTGAGGAGGTAGGTTGACTATTTTGGATGTTGATACTGCTGATATGTCAGCAAGTTCGGTGGTGGTACTGTACTGATTCTGTCTGGTTTGCAAGTTGAACTCTTCAGTCGTCATGGCTAGCAGGTGGTGAACACCTATTTTGGCCATGGGAGGTGCCCCTAGAGTGTTGGGATTGGGTTGGGGAGGGGGTCCAGTTGCCACCAACCCTTAGACTGGTAGTGGGTTTTAAAGCACCATGGGGGGAGGTCCTTGTGGTGCCGGGTTGGGTTGGGCTTGATTTGCAGCATTGGCAGCCTATTGAACTTTGTTCTAAATGGACTGCTTAGCGCGACCCATGAGGGGACACTCGAATGTGTAGTGCCCATAAACATCACATAATCTGCATGGTTTGTTTGTGTGCAACAGGGTGTTGTGTCTTGGTGCGTTTGGTTGTGGGGGATTTTGAGCTGGCCGATTTGCCACAACATTGTTGGGAGGGTTCGGTTGTTGCCTTGGTTCTAGGGCCAATTATTTCTATCTTTCCCTTGTTGTTTATTGGGGGCAAGCTGGTTGGGATGGTTTTGTTGTGTGAATACTTGTCCCAATGAAGCGGTTAGAGTGGGGGTGAGGGCTTGAACTATTAGCACTGGCGGTGCATAGTAGAATTGTGGGGGTGGTGGTGCCACAAATGTGGGCATTTTCCTCACATACTATTGTGTTGGCCAAGCCATGGCTTGAGCCTATTGCGGTGGTGTAGGATGTGCATAGGAATTTGTTGCTCCAAACTGGGACATCATTTTAGCATAGTCCAGAGTTTGGTTTTGGTAAGCAACACTAGCAGGGTTGCTTGGTTGTGATGGAACTGCAAGTGGTGTCAGTCAGTGTTGTGGCTATTGGGAGACCGATCCTATGATGCCATCTACAGCATGGGATGACCCCGGTGCATCACGGTAAGAGGTGGCCACACAAGGAGCATCTGGGATGATGGTATATAGGTATCCAGACTGAGCATAGATTAGGTCAAACTCTTGAGCTTTCAGTATCACCTCTTCTTCAGATTGGGGATGTTTAGATACAACGTCCTTTGCTATGGGTGGGAGCCAGGGATAATTTTAGGGGCGAATTTTAGCTCAATGGGCTATTTTTCCATGTTTTTCTCACATAAAAGATTCGCCATTTTGCATTTTTTGAAGCCCTATTTCACCCAATTTTGATGGGGTAAAAACTTTTCACCCTAAAAATCACCAAATTATTATATAAATGATATAAAATCCTTAGAAATTAAAATATTTTTTGAAAAATATCGCCAATCATTTTATAGTTAGTTTTTTAAGAATTGGTAATATTCACCAACATTTATATACTTTTAAATAAGTATGGTTCCTTAAAATCATCCCTAGTGGGAGCAAGGTCTTAAGGAACCAATCCAAGAAGATCCTATCGTCAAGTTGTATTTTACATAAGCTATGGCGTTGCCACTACTCATGGATATGGTTAGTTATATGAGTGGTGGTATTCTGACGGCAGGATAGCAGGATCTCCAGCCCCTTGTCATGTATGACGGGGAGTTGGAAATACTGTAGGAACATGAAAGCTAGGGAATTGAAATCAGGGTACTTGGCTTGTGGTAGCTCAATGTACCATTTGGCTGTAGCGCTTGTAAGGGTGCGTTGGAATAGCCTCATCCTGATGGAATCATCTATGATGCTATTGGATGAGCACCATAGATGGAATGTCATAATATGGTTTCGGGGACATTCCCCTACCTTGCCTTCAAACTTGGGAATGTATGATGGCAAATTAGTTGGCATGGGTGGCCAGAAATCTTGGTGGCGGATGGGGTCATTTGTTAACTGATCCAAATCAGGCAGGTTAATACGAGCCATGAATGGTATATTTGACCCCAGGTTGATGTGGGATGGAGCTACAATGGTGGTGGGATTTACAGGTGCATAATGCATCTGCAAAATTGGGGGCACTTGCGGTGGCACCATTGTGGATGGACCAATGCCTCCAAGTGTTATGGGGGGGATAGTATGGGTGGCTAGGACATTTCCCCCATGTATGATAGTAGGGGCAATGTAAGTGGATGGTCCACTACCCCCCTGTGTGGTAGGAGAGGCAGTGTGTGTGGAAGGGCCACTGCTCCCGTGTGTTGCAAGTGGGCTAGCTTGGCTGGTCAGTATAGGTGGTGGTAGCTAACTGATGATAGTTTGCATGACTGTGCTTGGGCCACCTATAGGGTTATTGGTGATAGGTTGTGGTGTGTACATGGGTCCACTTGCTATGGTTATGTTGGAAAATGGATCTGGGTTGGCACCAACCATGGGGCTTGATGGTGCAGTATGGAGGTCTAGTTCAAACTGATATGGGTCTGAATCTGAATCAGAGGCTATGTGGCCTTCTGATGGTGTGGGATATTGTTGAGAATGGTTTCAACTGTGCCCGTTGAGTGTTCTAAATTCTGGTGGTTCACCTCTTAGGCATGAGGAAGAGCGTGAGGGATAAATTGTGTTACATGTTTATCAAACTGATGGGAATGATTTTTGGACCCTGGTTTCAGTGGATTCCTATTGGCTGTAGGTGGTCACTCAGCCACCAAGACTACTAGAAGACAACACTTGGATTTTTCCTCATAGGTGTTTCTACTCAATCGAAAGGGGTCGTTGCCCATTTCGCTTGGAAATTCCTCTCAGTGGACACCTACTTTGGGTTCCTATGGTACTCCTCACAATGAGTTTCTAGGAAGAACCCAAGTACTTCCCACAGTTGAAGCAATTAAGGACTTATGTCCTCAAAGACTGCAAATTGTTTGAACTTAGTGTAAATTGATAAATTTTAAGGCTCTCTCAAAGTCATGAACTGAGTTGGGTTGATTACTTGGTATGGTGTAATTGTTTGTCTATCTTTCTGGTATTTGGTAGTTGCAAATGGTTTATGACTTCATTATATTGTGGTGGAGTTCATGTAATTATGTATGAAAGCATTGAGTAATCAGAAATTTGTAAACAAATACAATTTTTAACCCTGAATGTTTATGGCCTAACTAGATGACTACCTCACACTAATATTTCTCTTCAACCAAGAGAAGGTGTTGGGATCTCAACGCAGTGGGACTAAGTCCATCCATAGATCCACAGGTCACCTCTCGGATGCAAGTTTGGTCAACAAGGAGGATACTTAGCGCCATGAGAAACCCTCCTTCTCTACCCCCTCTAACTTCCAGGTCATCCGGTTTTAATGGCTTATAAAAATATTCAATGAAGGGCCTAGGTCTATACAAGCTTTCCCTTCGTCATATCCCAGAATACACTGGAGGGTGATGACTAGGTAGAAGAGGAAGGGTAAGAAAGACAATTAGTTTTAGGTTGATTTTAGTTAAGCTACTTTCATTTAATTAAGCCATTAAAATTTACTTTGAATTTACACTTTGTTTGTTGATGCAATTATAGGAAATTAAAACAGCAACTAAAATGAAACTAGTATGCTTGAAAGAGGTGGTTGAGCTGCACTAACATTCCCTATTAAACTGAAATTTAACCCCTATTAAACTAAAATTGAACCTTTGATTGACAGACCACACATTTCTGATCAAATTTGGCGAGGGGGTCGCAATTTTATTTCAGAAACAGGTGAGGGGGCCGCATAGATTTCACAGACAATCGCTGTCTGTGTTTCTGAGTGAAGTTGCACCTTTCAGGAGATTAAGTGTGCCCTGGGTGCATCTGTTAGGCCATTAAGTGCACCCTCATCCCCTATTTAGGCCCGGTAAGTGCGACTTGCCCTAGATTTGGGGTTTTTCTAATCCTGAGTCAGATCCGGCCGACAGTAACCTGTAATGTGGCCAAACTGACTCGAATTTTCATAGCAGAGGCTTTGGCAACACTAATAACTAGAAATAAACTAGATCTAAACTAAATTTGAAATGAAATTTTAAAAACTAGGGAAAAAATTAAAAAACTTGAAATTTTAAAAATCTGGACCAGGGATCTTGTGGGATTGACTTGGTATGGTCGCCAGTTTTGTAGCAGGGATTTCTCCTTGCTGCAAGGGTAGGAATGGATCCCTTCTGTCTATAGGATAGAAGGGTAGGTTCCTACTTATGGAAATACTGAAAGGAAAAATGGAATGTAAAGAACAGTAATGGAAACAAAGATGGATAACTCCTCTGCACACAAGGTTAGGGTTCTGCTTCCAATAATCTACAAACAATATGTTAGAAATCGAAATAGCTGCAAAACAAGTTAGCAAATAAACCTGCAAATAAAACCATGGATTATAAAACAAAGAAACTACTAAGCAAATACAGAAAATAACAAGCTATAACTTCTCTTTGGGTGGAATAGGCCACCATGCCCTGGCTTGAAGAAGCACCTCTCTTGGATGGGGGAGCTATGGCTCAATGGAGATGGAGGAGAGGGAGTGTGGGTGGCTTGAGAGACAAAGGGTCTCAAGGAATCCACAGGCATCATAACAATATGCAAGGGAGAAGTCTTTTGAGAGTGACACCCCACCCTCCTTTTATAGCTTTTTTGGGGTTTTAGGGTTTTAAGCCCTTGGTCTGGGATTTTATCCCCTTCCTCCATAAATTTAGCTCCTTTTAGGGTTTTAGGCTCCTCTCAGGGGTTTTAGCCCCTAGGAGAGTTATTTAGGCTCCTTTTTGGGGGTTTTTAAGACCTTTTCTCCATCCTTATGCTTTTTTGAGGGTGTGGGGGTCTAACGGAGGGTCATGAAGTGGTGTCCTTGGGTGGTGTAGGTCATGGAGAGCTTAGTGAGGGATTTTTTGGGTTAACAATTTGTACTAGGGTACATTGGGAATCATTGACATTAATGATGATCTCCCTCGCACTTGTTAATGGTTCACATCATTGACCAGTAATCAAGTGGTTTCTACCATGTCCGACTTCAAATCATTGTAATCACATGGATAGAATCGTACTTTGTGGAAGACGAGATGAAGAACCTGGGTATCTGTTGAAAAGCACTCATATCTTTCTTCCCAAGTTGTGATGGAGTATATTGTATGAAGTACCAGCATGGATCCACATTTGTATGGTCATGGCTATGCTCAAATTTATGTCTATATGACATAGATTTACATTGTATATCTAGTATCTATTTCCAAGTTTTAGTCCTCTATCACATGGATTTATGTTGCATTATTGTAGCCGTGCTTGTTAATCTCTCTCATGGATCTTCCTTATATTGGTACGTAGCAATGATGAAGACATATTTTCTCATGAGTCAAAAGTATTGATGTGTTGCATATGACTGGTTGATGATCTTAGATCAAGATGATTCTTTCCTCAAAGTGATAACTTGCTCTTTAAAATATCTCACCTATCATATCCCTCTAGCCTCATGCTTTGGGGGGCATTCTGTTACACCTAAATCTCGTCATCAGCATGTGATGATATCCCAAACTTCAATGTTTTCCTTTAATCCCAAATTGTGAAGTGAGAATATTGGTCTAGACATCAAATCTACATATGAAAATATAACAATGTCTCTACCCTTTAGTAAAAAAGTGGTACCTTCTTCAACACCTCCTGTAATGTGTTGGTAGTAAGCGGTGGCACCGCCTTTACCCTTTGATCAAGGTACAGTTTTGCTCTGTCACCGCCCTATCTTAGTGAGGAAGAAGCAGTACCCTTGGTAAAAAGTGAAAAAAGAGAGGATTCCATGAAGCTTCTTGAAGGAAGGCTTCATGGCACCCTTATCCCTACTCACTAGGGCTAGTTGGGATCAAGATCTATCCTTTGGGGATCTTCTATCCACCTCACCCACCAATTTCTCAACCATATCTATTCATCCCAAGCCTATAAAAGTAGGCTCATACTCCATGGTTGAGGAGAGAGTAAAGTTATGCTATTGCTTTGATATTTTGGCTTAAATCAGTAAGAGTGAGTTTGAGGGAGCAAGTTGGAGCTATTGGGGATGAGATGTTGGCTTTGTGAAGGATCACATCAACACTAAGGCATACATTGTAACCTTCTTCTCTATTATTGAATGTGAAATCGGTTCCTTTCCCATAAGATATATTGTGTTAATATCATATGTATTATTGTTAAATTCCTTAGTTATTAGCATAGAATAGTGGAACATTTAGTGGTGCTTTTTTATCTTGTGTGTTGGTTTCATGTGTCATGCAAGTACATCAGTGAAGAGATAGCATTGCAGGAGACAACCACTCTTTTCATCAAAATACCTTTATTCCATATTTCCGCCCATTCTAGGAAATGTCTTCCAATATTGTTGTGTACCATTTGTTCTAGATCTCAACCATTCATACTAGAGGAACGACTCCTGTCCACGGGAGGTGAAAAATTCCTACATACAATGACATGTACAACTCATCCCTCATCCAGGTCATACCTCCCTAACTAGGTGCTACATAGGATGACAGGATGTCTGATATGATGGCCGCCCAATTAAAAATTGTTCCATCAAAGGATATATAATACATTAGAGGAACCCAATTCAATTTATGCATGGTTCCATTAGCTCGACCAAAAATTATGTTCATCATCAAGGCTATGATTCTAAATGGGGTATGTAGGCTTTGAGACTCATACTCCCCACTTAATTTCTCACGCAACTATTTCCCTAGCACTACCATTCTCTTTCCATATTCCAAGGGATCAATGTTTATCCCTTTGATCCAATCATTATTCATCATAACCTATGCATGAGGTAACTTTTAGGCCAAGGACGTTATGTAGGTTGGAGTAAATGAAGAAAAATACTCCCCTTTAAAATCATAGATAATCTTGGAGGTGGGATTCATGTAGGGTAGAATCCACCAAATAACCTTTGAGTAAGGAAATATCTCTGGGCGCATAGTAGCTTGAGTGATGCTTGACTTTCTTATGTTTTTGTATATGATCATTTCTTCGAGAACAATCTCTAGGATTTTATAATCTCTGATCATTTGATAGAGTTCTCCCTATTTGTATTCTGGAGAATCTCTTATGAAAACCTTAGTAGATTTGAATTTAGTTTTCATCCTGGTGCTCGAGATGATTTCCACATCTGAGTCAGCCTCACTTTACTTCTCCTTCTTGTTACTACCTTTCGTAGGAATTGTGTGAATTCATTGTTTTAATACTTGTTCTCAATAAGGTAATCATGCTTGGTGAAAATAGAACCTGTGATATACAGACATGAGCATAATTAGAAGTGATTTAGTAATACAACAATTTTTTTGAATAACAAAAGAGGTCAATACCAAGAAACATGCATCATTGTACTGAGGTATCCTATATTGAGAAAAACTAGTATGTGTATAATCAAGCTCAGAAAAACCTACATTAGACATAAAAAATGAAATAATTTTTCAGTGTTAGAATTGGGAGGAAAACCATAGTTACATATCCATTGATAGCCATTCAAAATGTAGTTGTGTAGGATGGAGAGAAATGTTCCATTTGAAGTTACTTGATCATTTAATGAAATCAGGGTATAATAAAAGGACACATAATTACAACAATCAATTGAAAACCTATAGTCACATATGCATATGCTGCTATGTAAGCCATAAACCTATTGACATCCTACATCAAAAGAATGGAGGAATCCCATCCAATTCTCCTTCTTCATTTTTAAAACAACAACAATTTTCCAAAACAATGTTGTAAGGACCTTATTATCTGTTCTATTATGCATTATCACTTGAAAATTTATTAATGTTTGTCGATTCTAGGTTGATGAAAGTGGAGAGTACACCGTTGAGAAAAAGAGTAGTAATAGTTAACTTAATATCTGCAATACTGCTTTCAAGAATCCTAGAATAGAATTTTTTCGGTCCCTTTGATGAAGGTCACAATCTCAATTCCCAACCCTTTTAGTTATTAGCTTCAAATTTGGCGAGGAAAAATAGGCTTCTACTCATGATTTTATTAAAGGTGGAGGTGGGTAAAGAAAGGCTAATTTAATGTATTGCATCGTTGCAATGGATCTTCTCAAAATATTGGAAGGTGAATCCTTGAATCTTCGAAACATTGTAATCCTTGTAGTTTTATCAAGTAATACTGGGCGATTTTTATGTAACGCTCCCAATAGCCTCTTTACTCTGTCGATTCTACGGGGTTCTCATCATTCTTCATCCGAGTTCATTGTTGTGTTACGCGGGGTAAAAAGAATAAGTATGTGCAATAATAACATTGGAAAATGTCCTCCTAATAAGAAGAGGGGTTTATGCATAATTTATAAACCCCAAAATCAGGGAAACAAAGACAAGCTAAGCATTTTTTTGGATTAGGCGGGTATTTTTATTCTATCCTAGATTCAGCGCTAAGTAGGTATAAAAAAATGCTCATAAAAACTGATCCTGTTAGTGCTTTGATAAACCATCTCAGGTAAAAATTCTCCCTAAGAAACTCAAATGAGCAACCAGTTCCCCGGTTAGTTAACCATGAGGAAAAGAGAAAAATAACAATAAATATTCAACATTTAGGACGAGATAAAATGTTGTGAATGTAAATTTTATAGCTGATTGGTCCAAAAACACCCTACACCCTAAAGAGGTTTTCATTCTACCAACTATGGTGTGAAATAATCTGTGAGGCCAAGCTTGACTAAAACATCAATCATAATGGAATTTAGCTCGCGCAAGTCAAAAAAAAATTAACCTAGGACAAATTAATGGTATCATGGACACATTTACCATATATGGATCCCGCCAAATGGGTTGGAAAAGGTGGGAAATTCCCTATCAAGAAATAATACGATACATCTACCATACTATCAATACAAAGCTTTAACAAGAAAAAATTAAATAACCCAAGAAATGAGGTTCCTACCTGTCAAGTGTTGAAAATTCATGGGATGTGACTGGGTGTGATGGCTCCAAGTATCTTTCAGTGATTGGATGCTGGTTAAACAACATTTCATTGGATAAAAACTAAAATAAAATCACCCATTTATATAGAAAAAACCAACGAAAATTCCATTAATGTAGTCACTGAATATTAAATGTGCTAGCAGGAAAATTGAATATGGTGGTTTGTGAAAATGTCGGTCTCCGCGAAACACTTTTGGTCGCAGCGAAAGAGGATTGTGACACCGGTAGTATCGGAAAAAAAATTCAAGACAATTTGGCCATATTGACGAAATATTTTATTTCACACTGATTCTATCGGCATCCTTGTCCCACTTTCTTCGAACTCAGGACATGTGACAATTTCATCTAGTTTTAAGAGTTGTGTTTCTTTTCAAACTGCTAATTCTTTGGATCAAAATCCCAAGTATCATCCTACCATTTCGGTGTCAACTTGCAGGGTTCCTCCTATGGAACATAACAACACTTGGCCCGTTTTCCAATTCAAATTTTACTTCCACTCTTTTTGGCATAAAACTCCAAGTTGGCCCAAAACTATGCCTTCGACAACATTTCCAAGAAACCTTATTCGACTGTACTAGAGAAAACTCTACATTCGACTGTATTGGCGAAAACTCATGAGTTTGTTTCGACAATTTCGATGAATTTAGTTGATTTATGTCGAAACAATTATTGAAAAGAAACCTTCTTTTGATCCAGCCGACCATGTCGGAGTGACTAGCTGAGTTACTGTGATACATCAGAGAAACAGGCGAAGTTACTCCAATATGTCAGAGGGAAAAAGTAAGTTGATCTTAGACAAAGATTCTTTTGTTCAAACCTTTGGAAAAAACTAAGTGTGTAGGATGGATTCCCTTGAGCTAGAAAACTAGTCTAAGAAATATTTCAACAAAAATAGAAGGAGGGGCCCTTAAATATCAAATATTTTGGGGGAGCAATTGCAGCAACGACAATTGGAGACTAGCTGGCGAACACAGATCTCTGAAAAAAAATATCTTTGGAAAACAAGATTGCTTTATGGTACTAGGTTATGAACATACAGGAATTTCTTCAATGTATTCCACGAGACTCTTTAAAAGACTAGACTTATCGAGGGATAAAAGTTTGTGCATCAGATTGGATGTCATCCTTTGGGAGTGAGGTAACAAAAACTAGGATTCTTGATAACTCTCCTGGGGCCAAAATATGAAATTCATTTTACCTCTGTCTTTTGGTTTCCATTAGATGTATTCGTTTATTCCTCATTCCCATTCTATCAGAATTATTACGATGCTTTATTTTTGAATGAAATTTATCTTTTGAGTCTTCCTTGATTACTTTCTTTCCTTTGATATTTGGTATGGGTTCTTCCATCATAAATTACTTTTTTGTGAGTGATGAATTTGTTTTCTCATCATACTCACAGACGGAGAAGAACCCTTTTTGATATGTGTTATTTAAGCAACCCTTTTAATATGATGGTTTATTCCTCTAGCATCATTTCTTTGATGGAGACTGTATATCTCATAATTTTGACTCTTTAAAGCAATCCTTTTGGCTTTTGATTTATAGCATGGGGTAATTTTGAATACCATACATCTGTCATACTTTTTTCCTTCCCGCAGGTTTATCATGGTAGGCTTCCTGAGACAGATATTAGTGTGATAATTGATGGACCCCCAAGATAGTACTCTAGAACTCATGAGTTTTAGTTATTTTATAGGTTTTATAACGACTCCCTTTCTATAATCTGCCAATAATTAAAGAATGTTGTATTTGATCAAATTTACCACGCATGTTTTCCCATAATATGCTCCTGACTTTCAAAGATATCTGAGATTATTTAGATTCCTATATTTCCAAGAGTAAAATATTGAGCTGGTTTATTATAAGGAAACAACAAGAAAATAATTAATCAAATTAAATGAGAAAAGAAAAGAAAAACTAGAAAAAAATGAAGAAAAGAAAAGAAATTTTTTATTTATGTATAAAAATGCTCCAAACTCTTAGGTAAAGTATTGTTTGAGAACAAGGTCATTTACAGGAAGAATTTCTTCCTGTCCTTGTAAATATTGCAACTTGTAAATTTGGGGGCCATGCATCTCAGTAATGTGATAGGGGAAAACCCATAGATGTTGAAATTTCATGTGTTTTCCCTTCTCATCATGCGGGTGATCCCACTTTAAAACTAAGTCTCCTACTTCAAAGTTCCCCTTCCCATATTTTCGTTTTTCAAACCACCTCTTGACAATATCATGATATTGGTTAAATCTATCTTTGGACTTTTGTATCAATTCTTCAAGTTTTAACAGAGTATTAATTCATTCTTGTAAAATTTGTTTATCAGATCCTCTTGAGGCTTGAGATAAATTCAAGGATGGGAATAGAATGTTTGGGGGTATAATGGATTATTTTCCATATACTAGATTATAAGGAGAAAATCCTAAGAAATTCTTCGAGGTGACCCTATCTTCCCATAGTGCATTAGGAGGGCTATGTGTCAGTTTCTTTGACTTTCAATAACATTTTTCTTCAAAATTCAAATGAGATTCTTATTTGTTGATTCTGCTAACCCATTTCCCTATGGATAATAATTTGTTGAATAATGTAATTTTATTCCCTTTTCACAAGAAAATTCAGTAATATTAATAGATGAGAAATAAGATGCGTTGTCAAAAACAAGGGAAATTGGAACCCCAAACATGGTCATGATATTTTCTTGCAGGAAATTTATGACTATATCCTCATTTACCTTATGCAAAGGAACTACTTCCACCCATTGTGTAAAATAGTCTGTGGCTGTGAGCATATATTGATGTTGCAGTGAAGAGTTTGGGTTAATCTCCCTAGTAATATCTATGATCCACTGTTCAAATGGTTCTAAAATAATAACAGGTTGTAATGGTCTGACTTCTTTTGACAATATGTTGCCACTCCTTTCGTACACATCACACTTTGTTATGTAAGCATGAGCATCTTTAAATATAGTCGGCCAATAATACCCAGCTCTGAGTATCTTATGAGCTGTAGTATCCCCATAGAAATTTCCTCTAGCAGGATCACCATGCAATTCTTTGACTACTTTATATGCATCTTATTTCTCCATAAATCTAAGAAAAAATCCATCGTAGTTCTTCCTGAAAAGTACTCCATTAATTATTTGATAAGAGGATGAATTCAATTGAAGTGCCCTTCTCTGCTTGGAGTTTCAATGTTCTAGTAGATATCATTGCTGAAGATAATGCACCAAATCTTTGTACCATGATTCTGGAGCCGTGAAAATGGGACATACATCAATTAAGTTTAATTCAACTTCATTCTCCCAATCATGATATTCATTAGAATGAATTTCCTCAAGCAACTTGCATAGTCATTGACCTTTAATAATGGCAGCTAGTTTGAATTCCAAATCACACTCTTGTAGCGTAGTCACTCAATTTCCTCTTCGCTCACCCAATTCCTTATGTACAAAGAGAGACCTAATAGTCAGATGAGGAACGATAAATTTTGTTCTATTATTCAAAATATAGGGCCTGATTTGTTTTACTTCCTTGAATACTGCATACACCTGTTTATCTATTGTTGGGTAATTCAGTACATCCCATTTCAAACCAGTGGTCATGAATGACATTGGATATTCATCTCCTAATTCTCCTTTCTGAGTAAGCATTCATGAGAGAGAGTTATCTAAAGACAAGGTGTAAAGAATAAAATATTTTTCAAAATATGGAATTATTAAAGAACGTACATTAGCTATTGTTGTATTTATAAACTTAAAGGAAACCTTTTCAGTAGCAGTCCACTTAAAGTGTACGCTTTGATTTACCATTTGCTGCAAAGGCTTCACAGTTTCTGCAAAATCAGGTACAAACCTTCGAATAAAATTTATTGTTCCCATAAATGACTGCATAGCATTTTTATTATGGGGAAAGGGAATATGAGATATATATTTATCTCTCTTTGGGTATATTGAGATTCCCTTCTTTGAGATGATGTCACCCAATAGTTTTCCTTTAAGAACCATGAACATACTTTTCTTCGGATTTAAGGATATGCCATATTTTCTACAACGGTTAAAAATATGTTTTAAGTGAAAAGCGTGGTCTTCTCTTTTCTTAGAGAAAACTGTAACATCATCTAAGTATACTACTGCATAGTGTCCGACTAATATTTGGAATGCAATGTCCATGTCCCTATGAAATGTGGCTCCAACATTTATGAGGCCAAATGACATTGTCCTATAATAGAATGTTCCCCAATTTGTATGAAATGTAGTGTTAATTCGATCTTGTTCAGCCACTAAAACTTGATCATAACCTGAAAATCAATCTAACAGGGAGAACAATTATGACCTTGATAGCATTTGTAGAATTTGTCCCATTGGTGGAACTGGATAGTTATCATTGTCTAATGCCCTACTTAAATTTTGAAAATCAAAACAAAACCTTATCTCTCCTGAATTTTTTCTCATCGCAACTAGATTTGCTACCCATTCAAAGTGTCGTACCCTGAAGATAATATTTGCATCTAGTAAATTCTTTACTTTGTTTTGGATCAAAGGCTCTAACTTAGGATGCATTTTCCTAAGTATTTGCTGAAATGGTTTTATGCATGTCTTAATAGGGATTACATGCTAGATGATACATGTATCACAAGTCTTCAAATATTCATATGTCCATGCAAAGATGTCCTTATATTGTTGAAACAATTTAATGAACCCACATATTTCTCTAGGTGAGCAACATTTTCCCAAATTGACATATTTGGGATTAGCTTCTGATCGTAAATTCACCAGCTCATACTAAATTGATGATCTATTTATTTTAACATTAGGTATTTTTCTGAATTTGTTTTACATATCAAACATTCCTTCCACTCCTTCAGGTATACAATTTCCTTTGAACATGTCTTCGTTTCATAAATCTGATTGATTTTCTTCTTCTTCAATTACAGATTCTTTGCAAGTTTCTTCATTTGTCAGAAAATTAATAATTTGTTCATCATCATCAAAAACCCTCATATTTGTGATATTGTCAGATACCAATGGCCTGAAAATTAATTCAGTACAACACTTGTTATTAGTCAACACTAACGTAGAAGCAGAAGTAGCTAACAAATCAGCTGCAACATGTTGTAATCTAGGGATTTCATTTATAATAAAAGCATTAAAGTGTGCTATCACATTCCAAACCTCATATTGATACCCCTTAATATGTGGAGGTAAGCAATGAATGGTTTTTCTTATTTTTGTAACAACTATCTGAGAATCACCAAAAACTTTTAAAGTTTTCTTAGACCTTGAACTACAGCTTTATATTCAACAATGTTATTTGTACACTCAAACTCTATCCTACAAGAGAGAAAAAATTTATTATTTCCAGGATCAATAAGGCAATAACCTGCTCCCAATCCCTCTTATGTTTTAGAACCATCAAAATAAAAAATCCAAAATTTATCTTCTAAATCTATTTGGTTAGTATCATTTCCTACATTAGTAACTAAATTTACTGTGTCACAATCAATGTCATCATCCTATGAAAATCAAAGGAGATTGGACTATGTATCTGATTCATAGCCAACTTCCTCAGCTTGATAATTACCTAGTTCAAGCTCTAAAAAATAGGTTCCTAAAATTGAATATGTGAAATTCACCGTTTCATTCTTTTCTTCCAATTGAGTCACATTCGCCTTCATGTGTGGTTCTCTCAATATCTTAATCTAACTCGATATGTTATGGTACGACAACTACATGTGATATCAGTTAGTCACAAAATAACCGTTAAGTTTCGTGGACTATTCCCTGCTTAATATCAACCCATAAGGATTGGGTATATCCACTACCATGATGTCTATGAATTGGCACACCCTAGGATTCACAGAAAATCTAATAAGCACATCTTTCATCTCCCCTATAACCTTAACAACATTCCTATCTAGTTGAATGATCTATGAAGGGGATGGTGTTGGTTGTCCCTTGATATTCTTACAAATATACAGTGGCATAACATTAGACGAGGCTCTAGAATCCACCAAACAATTATGTACATTATGGTTGAAAATTTCAAAAGTTAACAAGAATGACAAAGTCTAATATTTTGATTTACCACCAATGCTCACTTCATTTATTTCAGTATCTGATTCAACCTCTGAGGTATTGTTTAGTTGTGGTTCAAAAGCTTCCAAAAGTTTCTTTCTTTGCTGAGGAAAATCACATAATTCAAATAAAGAAATATTCTCTTTAGTTTTCTTAATATTTTCCACAATATCATATCCCATGCTATATTCTTCTGTACTTTTCTTAGTACTTTTTGTTTTGTTTTCTACGGTCTTCACATGTTTATTTATAATTGAGCTAATTTATTTTATGTTTCTTCGATTAACCTTAGGTTGTGTTTGACTAGTGCTGAAAATTTTCTTCATGGTTTCCTTTATTTTCTTTCTTTTTATGCAGCACTAAACTTTTATCCACCATCGGTCCTTTACTCCTAGTTGTAATGTTCACTGATGATACTTGTATTTCCTCATTCTCATCATCCTCATTTTGTCCCAATGTGGGTGCCCAATCCCATAACACCATTGTGGTTTCTTCAATTGTTTCTTCCTTCTCATTGGTTTGGTCTTCTTCTTCTTCCAGATCTGCTAGCTGGGTGTCTAATAGTTGATTCATTACCAGAGCCATTGAATTTATATGCTATGGGTATCTTTTTCCAGAGTGGTGTTCTTGATGAAATGTACAGAAATGATCCATTCCTGCTTCATTACAATTTAAAACAACAGAATTAAGTAGAGGTGGTTGAGGCTGTCCACTTTATTCCCTTTTTTTGTAATAGGGCTTGAACGACTTTCTTGATGAACTAGCTCCCTTCTCTTTCTCTAAGTCTACTATTTTGTTAGATAATTTCTGCACCATTTTGACCACATTTTCTAAGTCATTTGAATGTTATTCCTTGGTCCTAGTTAACAGTAAAGTCCTTTTACTGGATGTTGGTTTCAATTCTGGTTTTGAAGTATGTCTTGCGATACTATCTAGATCGACTTCTACTTTATTGGATTCTTCATAATTTTCTACCAATTTAGCCTTCACATCCCTTTTTACAAACATTGCTATGGGTGGACATAGCGTCGTAGTATAAAATTTTACCACCAAAGACTCCTTAGCTTGTTTTGTTGTAGCACTAAAACTGTTTAATAGAGTAGTGAACCATTGATTGAAATCTTGAACTTCTCTTTATTTTCCATCTTCATAGACAATAATTCTTTCCTGAGCTTGGATACCATTTTCTAGTTTTCAAATCTACTTATGAACACTCTTTCAAAACCGTCCTAGTTTTCTATTGAGTTATCATGTAGACTAAAAAACCATGAGGATGATCGAGTCTCAAAAGTATATGGGAACATTCTGCAAACAACCTCTTTGTGCTCAAGGTTTAGAATATTTAGTGCGAGAAAAAATATTTTGAGATAGTATTCAGCAGAAAACACCCTTTCCAGGGTCAAAATTTGGTAGTACTCTTTTCGGGTTCTTAGGTAAATCACGTAAAGTAGAATCCATATTGAGTGTCATTCTGGCCTTCAAGGCAGGTTTATTAACAATAACAGCCATAACTCTAGGCATAGATTTTGGTGGAGAATGTGGGAAAACTTGAGCTATAGGAGATTATGGTCCCAACTAATCAAGAGGTTGAATGACTTCTTGGAGAGATAGATCCACCAATTCTTCTAAATTTTCCACAAGCAATGAATCTTGAGTGTATGATACTTCTTTATTGGGATCCTGCCTTTTGGGTAACGTGGGAATTACTTTCAACCATTCGATTTTATTAACGTAAGATCATGTATACCTCCAAAAATGATCAAATTCTAAAAACGTGACAGCAAATAAAGATTCATATCTTCTTCTTCATAAATTACCCTTTCTTATTCTTCACTTTCAAGAACAAAATATTTTGTGAAATTCATTTCAAATATAGTTCCAGTGGAATATTTTCTCACAAATAGATTTCCTCTTCCATCCATGCACTAGTTTCCCTCCTTCTAGCACCAAATCCGTTGATTCCTGTAAAATTCCCAGGTGCTAATAGTAGGGATTCTCCCCAGTAATCAATCCCAATTAGATCAACCACCATTTGGTATGGGGAATCCATGTGGTTAATGGTCCAACTACAGTCGATTAATGTGTTGTAATATTTTATAGGTTATGGCTCAATTCATCATTTATGTTGTTTTATTTAATTAAAATATGAAAATAAAATGCCTAACCTAAATGCATGTATTTGATAAATAGAAACCTCACTAGTGATGCGCAAGTTCTTGCCTCCTATCTTACCATTCCCTCCTTCTCAATTATCTTTTAAATCTAAGACTAAAATAATCTATCCTATTCTAGTTTACCCCATCCCTATAGGGAGCATATTTAAAATTAGAGAAATGTACTGTAACTATTCATACCAATCTCACATATAGTTTTTTCAATAGCATATGCATATTCACAACAAAAATAATATCAAAGAAATCTATGACATAATAAACCATTTATTACTCATTTCATACACAAACATTTGCATAGAAAGAAAAATCATTCATAACCAAATAATTAATTCAGATAAGTTAGAACGATCTCACAGTTGTACAAAAACAAGAAGAAGTAATTCCACATTATAAAATTCCACACATCCCAAGAAAATTTCAGGTGGGACCTACCGAGCTGGAAATATATGCCCCCCATGTGTTGGCCTCTATTGCAATAGTTTTGTACTTTATTGGCTCTAGTACTTGCACGGTCACCTCATGTGTTGACATCTATGTCTGTATGAGTGTCACTTATTTTGTTGTGGTCTTGCACATGCCTTCTAAGAGGTAAACATTGACAAAATCCTTCCCAACAAAATGGTTAATATCTTCTTTATTTAAAGCTTCTATCTTCCTTATGTATTCTACGTCCTCTTGTAATCTATCCTGTAAATGCACCATATGTTGTTCTTTTCCTGTAAGATCAGTGATATTTGGAACCAAAGGAATCTAGAATTTTTCATAGAAATCGTATCTTTTTATAAAAGGCATCACATTTTTCAATGGTTTTAGCAATCTTGTTGCTCAACCTTCAAGCGACTTTCCTACAGAAATCCAGAAGTGTTGCTTCTAATTTTAGGGCCTCTGTTGTCTTTTGGGGCAAATGTTTAGGTGCTTTTGAACCAGCTTCCATCTAGGTCAAATCGATTTTGACCTTTTCTATGACTTCCATCAACCCTTTTCTGAACTCTAGTGTTTATTCCACTATCACTCTTAGCCTTTTCGTTATCATTCTGAATTTCTAGATCTCATCTGCAAGACCTACTTGAGCCTGATGTATCTACTTTCAAATGTTGCAAGCTCGCTCACAAAAAGGAGCGATGTCTTTGTTTTTCTCATTATCCATCTTTAGTTGAATCTCTATAGATTCCTTCTACTTTACCAACTCTTTTGTCTGAGGTTTCAACTCTTCAATATATTGGTTTGTCGTGGACTCTCTTGATTCAAGTTGGGAGATTCGAACTTCGAAGTAGTTCTTTTCTCCCTCCATGATTAATAGTTGAATGTTTAATGCATCCTTTTCCATCTCAATAACATGGTATTCTATTATTAGCCTTTCTTTCTCGGATAGGATGGAATCATACTTCCTTTTTAGCTCTATACCCTCTTCTTGTTTCTTAGCCAAATTATCTTTGAGCATAATCATTTTTCTTTATTGCATACCACTTTGTCCATCAACCCATCAAAATTGTCAACTTTGTCCTGTGTAGCTGCTATGTTTACCGAGGCCATGAATTTTAGGTCCTTATGTGTACCCTCCATTATAGTGCTTTTGGTAATGGTGACTACGTTAGCTTGCATTCCCATATTTAACCTTTTTTATGACCTTCTTGTGATGGTCTTCCTTGATTTATAAAAAAATGATGGTATCTAAGTGAGCCACCGTGTGTTGTTCAAATTGGGTAAATGGAGTGAGCCCAAGCTCTACAAAAGGAATGTGACCTCTTGTGATTGTTCTGCTTGATGAAGCAAGAGGTTTTGTGTCCACTGGGTCATTCTGGGTTTCCTGTCGATCCAAAGCTTCCTTGATCATGTCCTGAGTCTTGTTTTATTCTTAGTTATTCAAGGGATTCCTCAACTTCCTTTTGTGATCTTTCATGATTTTAATTCTTTAATATTTCCTCTTCTTACTTCCTCTGGGTTTCTTTTGCTTTCCTTTTCTTTTCTTCTTCCCTTTTCCTTCTCTCTGTCTCTTCCTGTTGCAATCTTAATTCCTCTTCTTTCTATTTTTATAGCTTCATTTCCATACTATTGTTTATGTCTTTGCTTCCACGTGCACCACTCTTCTTTTTAAAGTTCTTTCCTAACTCGATCACATTGTTATCCCTTCTGAATACCTCTTCATCCATGTTGAAGAAATTTGAGCATTCATAATGTATTTTTATGGCCGCACAATGTTCTGCGACCATTCCCTTCCTATCATTTCTATGAAAAATTTTCTCCCCAAATTAAAAAGTATCCATCTCTTTCACAAAATCAATGACACCTTTTAACTTGGATAATTTGTATCCTCCGATGCAGAAAGGAATCAGGGGAACAGTTTCCTTTTTCATATCATGCAGGATGTTGTCAACTCCATTTAAGAACTCTTGCCTCACTAGCTCTTTGTGGACTACATAGTCTGTGGCATACTTTGGTAGTAGGGATGGAGTTCTTGAACATCCATACATTCTAAGGTACATTCCTTCCTGTGATAAATAGTAGTCTCCATACTCATTGATAAACTCCATGACATTGTTAGATAGGAAGTTTGGTTGTTTGAGGAAAATTATCATGTAAAGAGGTATCAGAAATTATTCACAAATGAGTTTGTAATATCCCACGTACTTGTGGGCCTAGATAATTTGATAAGAAACATAAATTGGAGCCTTGGTATGAGTCCAAATACACCCCAACTTAGCAAATGGGTTCCTGCACAAAATGAAGCCAATAAGGTAGGACAGCATGTGAAAATCAACCCTCTTATGGGCATACCTCCCTATGCAGCTTCTACATAGGATTACACGCTATCTTATATGATGTCCACCCAATTAAATATTGTTCCCTAAAATGCTATATAATAGATTAGAGGAACCCAATTCAATTTATACATGGTTCCAATTCAATTATGTTCAGCATCAAGGCTATGATTATGAATTGGGTTTGTAGGATTTGAGACTCATACTCCCCACTTTCTTTCTGGTGCAACTATTTCCCTAACACTTTCATTCTCTTTGCATATTCCAAGGGATCAATATTTATCCATTTGATCCAATCATTATTCGTCATAATTTGTGCAAGAGGTAAATTGTAGGACAATGTTATGAAGACTGGAGTAAATGAAGCAAAATCCTCCCCTTTAATGTCAGAGATAATCCTAGAGGTGGATTTGATCTAGGGAAGAATCCACCCAACAACCTTTGAGAAAGGAAATATCTCCAGGCGCATAGCAGATTTAGTGACGCCTGACTTTCTTATGTTTTGGTATATGACCATCTCTTCGAGACTAGAATTTGAGATGTTTTGATATTTGATCATATTATAGAGTTCTCCCCATTTGAATTCTAGAGAAACTCCTGTGACATCCTTGGTATCTTCAAATTTATTTTTCATCCCAGTGCTTGATATGATTTCCACATTTGAGTCTACCACACC
Source organism: Pseudotsuga menziesii (assembly GCA_001517045.1). Taxonomy (NCBI): domain Eukaryota; kingdom Viridiplantae; phylum Streptophyta; class Pinopsida; order Pinales; family Pinaceae; genus Pseudotsuga; species Pseudotsuga menziesii. The sequence goes on from LPNX010173133.1 coordinate 347,996, forward strand.
TTCCTTCACCTTCTTCTTACTACCTTTCTTAGGCATTGCGTGATTTCGTTGTTTTAAAATATGTTCTCAATAAGGTAATCCTTCTTAGTCAGAGGAGAACCTATGATATACGAACATGAGGATAATTAGAATTGATTTAGTAATACAACGACTGTTTGAATAACCAAAGAGATCAATACCAAGAAGCATGCATCATTGTACTAAGTTATCCTATATTGAGAAAAACTACTATGTATTGAGCTCAGAAAAACCTACATTAGACCTTAAAAATGCAACCATTTTCCAGTGTTAGAATTGGGAGGAAAACCATAGTTGCATATCCTTTACTAGCCATTCAAAATGATGTTGTGTAGGATGGAGAGAAATGTTCCTTTCGAAGTTTCTTGATCATTTTATGAACTTGTGGTCTAATAAAAGGATGCATACTTACAAAAATAAATTGAAAACCTATCGTCACATATGCATATGTTGATGTGTAAGCCATAAACCCATTTTCATCCTACAAAAAAATTCTAGAGGAAGCCCCTCCAATTCTCCTTCTTCATGTTTAAAACAACAATAATTTGCCAAAACAATGTTGTAAGTAAGCACCTTATTATTTGTTCTATTATGCATTTTTCTCTTGCAAGTTTATTACTATTTGTCAATTCTAGGTTAATGGAAGTGGAGAGTACACCATTGAGAAAAAGAGTAGAAACAATTAATTTAATATTTGCAATAATGTTTTCAAGAATCCTAGAATAGATTTTTTTTAGTCCCTTTGATAAAGGTCACAAGCTCAACTCCCAACCCTTTTAGTTATTAACTTCAAATATGACGAGGAAAAAGAGACTTCTACTCACGGATTTATTAAAGGTGTAAGTGGGTAAAGAAAGGCTAGTTGAATGTATTGCATCGTTGTAGTGCCTCATATCAAAATCTTGGAAGGTGAATCCTCGAATATTCGAAACATTGTAATCCTTTTAGTTTCATCAAGTAATATAGGCGATTCTTATGTAACGATCCCAATAGCCTATTTATTCTATCCATTCTATGGGGTGCTTGTCATTCTTCATCTAGGGTCATTGTTGTGATACACGAGGTAAAAATAATAAGTATGTGTAATAATAACATTGTCAAATGTCTTCCTAATAAGAAGAGAGGTTTAGGAATAATTCGTAAACCCAAAAATCATGGAAATGAAGACGATCTAAGAATTTTGGATTGGGACGGTATTTTTATTCTAGCCTGGAGTCAGCACGAAGTATGTATAAAATATTTTTGATAAAAAGTGAGCTTGGTAGAGCTTTGATAAACTGACTCGGGTAAAACTTATCCCTAAGAAACTCAAACGAGTAACCAGTTCCAGAGTGTGTTAACCATGAGGAAAACAAAAAAATCACAAGAAATATTTCCATGAAGGATGGGATAAAATGTTATGAATGTAATGTTTATAAATGACTGGTCCAAAAAACCCCTACTCCCTAAATAGGTTTTTGCTCTACCGTCTATGGTGAAAAATTAGTCGTGAGGTCAAGCTTGACTTAAACTTCAACCATAATGGCTTTTGGTTTGCGCAAATCGAAAATAAAATTAACCTAGGCCACGGTAACAGTATCATGGACACATTTACCAAATCAGGAGGCTATGAAATGGGTATGAAAAGGTGGTAAATTCCCTATCGAGAAATACTACCATACATTGACCATAATATCATTACAAATCTTTACATTTATACAAGAAAACTGAAGAGCCCAAGAAATGAGGTGCCTACCTGTTAAGAGTTGAAAATCCATGCTCTGGGAATGGATGTGATGGCTCCAAGTGTGTTTCCATGACTGGTTGCTGGTTAAACAATGTTTCATTGGATAAAACCTAAAATAAACTCCCCCATTTATATAAAAAAATGAATGAAAATGCCATTAATATGATCGCTAGATATTAAATGCAGTATTTTGAAAATTGAATACGATGGTTGGTGAAAATGGCATTCGGCACAAAATACTTTTTTTCGTAGAGAAAAAGGATTGTGAGGCCGACAGTATTGGAAAAATACTTCAATGTATTTAGACCATATCAGAGAAATATTTTATGTCACACTAATTGTATTGGAATCCTTGTCCCACTTTCTCCGAACTCGGGACATGCGACTATTTCGACCAGTTTTAAGAGTCGTGCTTATTTTCAAATCACGGATGCTTTGTAGAAAATACCCAAGTCTATTGTAGCTATTTCGGTGTCAACTTGTAGGGTTCCTCGGATGGAAAATTTTGACACTTGGCCCATTTTCCAATTCAAATTTTACTTCCACCTGTTTCGATGTAAAACTCCAAGTGGGCCCAAAACTCTGCATTCGAAAACATTTCCAAATTCCTTCAACCGTATCGGCATAAATTTGTAAGTTTCTTTTGACAAAGTCGACCGGTTTAGTTGAGTTATGCCAAAACTATGATTGCAGAAAAACCTTCTTTTGATCCAATCGACCGCATCGAAGCGGCTGGCTGAGTTACTCTAACACATCTAAGAAACTGGCCAAGTTACTCCGATATGTTGGAGGGAAAAAGTAAGTTTATCTTAGCTAAAACTTCTTTTGTTCAAACTTTTGTAAAAGAATAAGTTTGTAGGATGGACTCCCTTGAGCTGGAAAACTAGTTCGAGTAAGCTTTCAACAAAAATAGGAGGGACCCTAAAATATCAAATATTTTGGGGAAGCAGCTGCAGCAGCAACAAAAAGGACCAGTCAAATTTGGGTTGCATGTGTCTATTGTTTCTTTGCATCTATAGGAACACATCACCACTATGTAAATCATGTAGAGTTGTGGGATCCAATGAGGTTATTAGTTGGGGTTGCTGAGAATTATGTCACTTATGCACATTACACACTTGTTTATTCTGTATGGGAATATTTATCCAACAAAAGTTGGGTTTCTATGAATCAATTTACTCACCGAGATTATCCATTAGTCGAGATAAATTGTAAACCCTTCAGATGTTCTGATATTATTTATTCTAATCTAGAAATATTATATCATAATGAATTTATATCTTGGAAGATTCTCTCTCTCTCTCTCTCTCTCTCTCTCACACACACACACACATAGACACATACACATATATCAGAAAATACTTTGAAGTTTGAACATCACTTGAAACCAATCTAAAAATGTTGATATAATTAAGAACATTCTTAGGCAATGTTTACATTGATTTTAATGGTTTTCCTCTATATGGAGTTGCTTCATTTAATTTTATTGAAAAGCCAGTATTTTGGTAATTTCACCCTTGAACATTATTAAAATATAGCTAACAAAACTATGTTATTATCTTTGTATTTAACAAAGAGTTTGTGGATCCCTTTACTCATCAATCATAGAAGGTAACCAAACCGACTTAAAATATTTCAGAAGATTTTGGCATTTTTTATACTTATTATTAGTTGTTTTGGTATAATCTTTGACAAATTTCATAAAGTGGCTTAGCCTATTGGTTTCAAATTGCAAAGCAATTTGTATTGTTGCTTATAAAGAAACTATGAAATTGTATATGCAAACCAGTATTTATTTTCTTGTAAGTGTAGGACTTTGTTTGTAGAAATCTATTTGGAAAAAGGTTAATCCTCCATAAATTTATAGATGTATATGAAAGGGTGTTTGATGTACAAAATATTGTGTCTCTAACTTCATAAAAATACGCTTATGATGAATGGATATTCGATGCTTAACATTGAGTCTCTTTGATGGTTTTCTCTTTCCTTGAGTTAGTAGAAGCAGTATCCATATCAAAGAAGTTGATCATTGTTGACTAAGCATTTTCTTTTTGTTGGTATACAACATTATAAGTAGCTAAGACTATTTTGGATGAAATAAATGATTCACTTTTGGTCAAACTTCAAGCTAGGAACTAGATGTTGAATAAATTGATGTATTATGGACTTATTTTGTCCATGTTTTTCTACCCAAATGAACTTCTATCATACCATGTAGGTTGTTACAACCTAATTAAAGTGTGTTAGCTCAGTCATAAGAATGTTGAAGAGGAAAGAAATTAACCAGCAAGGAAAATATATGCCAATTGATAGGAATTGGGGTGTCAAGTGCCTCACTTTGCATTTTACAAGTGTCAAGTTTAGAACCCATACTAGTATGTATTGCATCTTCCAATTCCTATATAAAGAGTCCCTTGTTATATTAAGAAATGGAGCATTGCTAGTCATGTTAAAGAAATATAGTGAAATAATAGAAGACAAGAGTTTCAATAATCAAATTTATTTTTGGGTTTTGTCATTGAAATAAGGATGAGCCATTCGCCTAACAACAAATCATAGTAGCATTGAAATAATGGAAAAACAAATTCATGTAATTGATATATTTGTTAAGAAAAAAATCTTATACAATGGATAACTGTAATGATAAACTAACCATAACTGATTGCACCAGTCCCCATATTCTTTCCAGGTTAATCCTGCTACAAAAAAGGTAAAATTTTGTACAACGTTTTGACATAAAACAACATAAGATTCAAATCTACATAGATCCAAAACAGATTTATTTGTTGTTACTTTGTGTGTTGTGCAGTGGCATGATCATAATCAAGCAAACTGAGTGTCTGCGTAGGTGGAATAATATTCTTCCTTCTAACTTCCAAATTGAGGTAAATTGGATGCATAATTATATGTTTAAGACTCTAAATGTGAATTTCCTAACATACATCTACATTATCTTGATTACATCATAGGATTTGAAGTGGTTAGCATATATATAAAGAAGTTGAGAGGAATCCATACTACTTTCTTATGTCTCTTGATTTAGAAAAAATGTTGGGATTATTAGTCTTTTCTTAGAATTACAAATGATGCAATCTTTGTGTTAAGATTGCCCCTTTCCTGAATTCTTAAAGGGTTCTAGCTCAATGGAAGAGCACATGCTTTACAAGAACGAGGTTGGATATTCAATTCCTTTATGCCTTAATGATATTGCAATATTGATATTTTTAATAAAATATATTTTATTATGATTTATTACCACTATGAGGGGGGTTCTAAACTGACTTCATATGTCACTACAAGGGGGGTTCAAAACTTCCCTTGTATGTTACAATGAGGGGGTTTCAAAACCCCTGATGTAAGTTTATATTAGGGGGGTTAATAACCACTCCCAAAGGTTTGTAAAGAATTTTAGGGGGGGTGGGTTGAACTGCATCCATAGGATCCTATGAGGGGGGTTTATAACTGCCCCCAAAGTTTTGTAATAAAGAATTTTTATTTTTTTTTTTTTGGGGGGGGGG